>BOPN01004091.1:132500-135957 GCA_017312705.2 Penaeus japonicus | reverse complement strand
ATATATATATATACAATATATATATATATATATCTTCTTTTTCTCAACTTGTAAGGGTTTGTATTTGGACATAAGCCTTCCCCAATTCTTTCCTCTTTTGCCGATCCAGTGCTATTCTGTGCCAGTTCTTCTAGTTGCTTTGGTGTAGTGGCATTTTTGCGGTACATCACTCCTACCCCTTGATTTTTTTCTTGTATGTGATGTTGGTTGAGCCTTGATATTCCGCTGACTCAACAGGAACGGCCGGTAATCTTTAATTGTTTACATTCATTGAGAAGTGATAGGCCTAACCCACTGAGCGCTGGCCCAATGCGAATTGGGGGGTGATCAATTCTTCGTCTGGCGTCTCAGAAGGCTTTCCAACTTCGTTGAACGTATTTGGTACAGCCTCCTTCCTCATTGATCGCACGCAAGCCTCTGCACCACGGCAAGGTGATTGATCATAACAAAGGTATGTATATATATATGTATGTATATATATATATATACATATATAGATATGCATATATATGTATATATATGTACATATATATGTACATATATATATACATATATATACAAATATATATATATATATATATATAGTGAGAGAGAGATGTGAAATTACCATCTCACATATTGATATCATAGGCACGAAGGTACAATTCAAACACTTACTTTAATAGTTTGTAAATATTTTCATCTTTACAAGATATTTGAATTGGAAGCTTAATGTACATTTAGCTTTGGATACCACATTATATTTCAGATGATTCTGAAATAAGGATGAGGGAATGTTGCAATACTTGAACAGCTAGTGATTACAAGGGAATATCAATTAGGCACGTGTTTGCGATGGATCGAGCCTTTGGTGAATTAACGGATATGCATAATCAAGTGACATCCGATTAACATGTGAATTGGTGATCAGAGAATATTTTTCGTCATACACATTAAAAAAAAAAAAAAAAAAAAAAAAAAAAATTCAATCGTTTCGAGCGTAATTTATCATTGGAGTAAATAAGCAAATAATGCAAATTATTTATCAAAATCACACAATGGGTGAACATTTAGGGACACCTGAAAATAAGTTGGTTTCAGTAAGCACCCCCTTAAAGGCACCTTTTTGTTGTGGAAGCTTGAGGACCATACTATTTAGCAGCGTGATGCCAAGGGGAGACTTATCATATTTCTCGCCAGGCATCACATTGGGCTATTATATTCTTTCTCATACTATGTCAATCAATTGCCATGCTGTCGAACCAGTCACATTCAAGAATTTTCCTATCAGCTGATACTTGTAAACAAAGCCGCGGTAGCAAAATCGTCGAACCAGTCACATTTAAGAATTTTCCTATCAGCTGATACTTGTAAACAAAGCCACAGGTAGCAAAATCGTCAAACCAGTCACATTTATGAATTTTCCTATCAGTTGATGCATGTAAACAAAGCCACCGGTAGCAAAATCGTCGAACCAGTCCCATTTAAGAATTTTCCTATCAGCTGATGCATGTAAACAAAGCCACCGGTAGCAAAATCGTCGAACCAGTCTGAAAGTTACCTTGTAGTAATTATTAAGAATACGACCACATGCAGCGATGCTGTGACGGGTGTTTATCGACAAAAGTCAATGAGATTCCCCAACGTATTGTTGATAAGATAGAGCTTTGGACTGGTTCCATATTTGATGATGAATTACTTGGAGAATTTACAAAGTATGTCTAGCTGGAAAGCAAAGCGCAGAGGGCACTGAACTTTGGTAACCGATTATGGTCTTACCTTTTACGTTACGTTGTTTTGTGTGCTTTATAAAGCCATTACTTTAATTTCGGTCTATCGCCACTTGGCCATATCCGGAAAAAAACCCTACTTGTCTTTCATATTTCGTACTTTCACAGGTCCATATATTATATTAAATGAAACAGTATTCTATCCAGTGCAGAAAAGATTAAGCATTCGCGCTATAAAATCGACAGATAGGTGGTTAATATATCTAGTTAAGCTTATAACGCAAAAAATACATTCACCTTTAAAAGTACATTATGTTATAAGAAAGATTCTAGCAACACCTCATCTAGCTATGAGAATGTGGGCTATCGTAAGTTCATATAATTTTCATTTCTCACCATTGCAGCGAGAAATGAACTAACATATAACTTCACAAGCTGTAGTCAAAGTTTTGCTAGAACGGACATGCGTGACTCTAAACGTTTCAAATGCGGTTTGCTAAGTTTTCACAATAAAATGAATTTCAAGGCTGAATGAATCTTCGACGGCGCTTTGCAAATATGTTGCGTGATATAAGATTTGTTAAATATATGTTCTATTAACGCTTCATATATGCTTTTCCAGAAACCTCGATGACTGATCACTCGCTTGATAATTTCTAATGTCAAGCTTCAAATCACGGAACTGATTTTGCCACATTTGGACAGTGTACTCAAGCAATGTCTATTTTTTAATACAAGCACCGTCATATATTTAATTGTGATCGTTCTTTTTGTCATTGGCAATGTTATTATTGCTGCTGATTCTGATCGCTGCGGCTCTAGTATTCAGCATTATTGTGGTAGTAACAATAACTAAACTAACCATGATAGTAACAGTGATAATGATAATAATAATTAAAGAAGAGCTATATTACACCAACCCAGACGAGTAAGGAACAAAGAAACGAGTGGCAGAAGAGAAACGAAACCCACGAGTGGCGATGGGAAAGTGTGGTGGATGAGTGGAACCAGTGCGGCGGGGACTCTGCTACACTAAGTTTGGTTGACAGGATCGTGCACTGGTCCAACCCTTACTCTGCCCAAGGATTTCTCCACAAATGGTGAATCGGCCGAAGGAGGACACTATTAGACAACTAGGAGAAGTGTTACAATATATTTACACAGGAATAAATGGGAGGAGGAGGAGGAGGAGGAGACGAGACTGCAATTGCACATAGTAGGTATTGGAACACCAGGGGATATAACAGAGATTGCTATATTGCAGTTCCACCAAATGCAGAGCTACAGTTAAGACATTAACAGATAACTTTCCTCTAAAGCCAAATATTCAGTAAATTCCATACGTAACAAGGCTAAGATCTGTCGCATTTGATTGTGAAAGTAATATTTATATCAATAGTGGATCAGGCAATGCAAAAAGTCATACTGACATCAATTTAATTAGACAAGATTTCAAAAGTTGCTAGGTCGACTTGTGCAGTTAATCCAAAAGATAATTTACATTACATGGTTAATTAACAAAGTAGTAAATCACAACGATAGGAAAATAAGATATCAAACAGGCAATAGTGAGTCAAAGAAAGACCGATTCAGATACCAAGATCATTCCCATCATAACCACTAGGATAACTACAAAAAGAAAAAGAAAAAGAAAAGAAAAGAAAAGAAAAAAAAAACGGTACCAACACATTATGTTTTACAGATGGATAGGTAAGACGTAAGTCAAGCCAGTGTACACATAGTCAACC
>BOPN01004091.1:117500-120000 GCA_017312705.2 Penaeus japonicus | reverse complement strand
TAGTAATAGCAGCAGCAGTAGTAGACTAACAGTAGTTGTAGTATATTCCCAACATGCATCATTTTATTTAGTCAATATAACTCTTTATTTCAATTAATTCAACGTGATACTAACTTTACAATAGATAGGAAAAAATCTTATCTTTACTTTTTTACGGCGAAGAAACCATAACAGTTACGTTGTTTGCACTGCTAAATTAATTATTTTAATTCATACAATATCAATGTTCGACACAATCAATTTTATTCACACAATATGAATACCGTGAACGAAAATAATATTATGAAAACTACAATGCTCTTTCCTTCGCGTCAAAAAGAGTGGCAAGTCCCGTCCCTTCTATCCATATGGTTTGTTTCGAGTTTATGACAGTCACGTGACACAAATAATTTGAAAGCTAGTGGAATCTACGTCGTTCGTTCGTTAGCTTCGAAGCCGCAACCTTACGAGAAGATGAAAGTGGAAGCGCCACGCTGTCAGAACACTAAAAGGTTCCTCCGTAAGGGTGAGTGATGCCTCGGCGACGGGCCAAGTGGTTCGAGGATTTTGACAGCGGCAAGGGAGCGAAACAAGGTAATATTGATGCACCGCAGACTGAAGTACGAAGTGAATTCTTCATTCAAGGTAATATTGATGCACTGCAGAATGAAGTACGAACTAAATTCTTCATTCGAGGTAATATTGATGCACTGCAGACTGAAGTACGAAGTAAATTCTTCATTCGAGGTAATATTGATGCACTGCAGAATGAAGTACGAACTAAATTCTTCATTCGAGGTAATATTGATGCACCGCAGACTGAAGTACGAAATAAATTCTTCATTCGAGGTAATATTGATGCACTGCAGAATTAAGTACGAAGTAAATTCTTCATTCCGGCACAGGGCGAGTGATTTACTTGTTCTGAAATCGGTAGATCGATGTTGTTATAGTCCGAACATTTTTTTTTTTTTTAAGTTAAGGGTGAGAGATCCACGAGGATCTCGAAGATTTTTTCTAAACTTGCAATAATGTCTATTTTGAGTAAAGTAGACTTTCCTGCCATTTTATAAACACAATAGATGGAAATATATATCGTTGTTAAGTCTATCTTTTGTTGGAGAATAAGTAATCACACACACACATATACACATAGATGAATGAATATATATATGTATATGTGTGTGTGTGTGTGTGTGTGTGTGTGTATGTGTGTGTGTGTGTGTGCATATATATATATATATATATATATATATATATATATATATATATGAAATACATAAAACTATATTTATATTCATACATATTCACATATATATACACATACATATGTGTTAACACACGCACAAAGCAGAGAGAGAGAGAGCGTGCGTGAACGAACGAGACAGAAACATTTAAACAAACACAAAAGAAAAGAAAGAAAAGAACACAAGGAAAGCGAAGAGAAGACACAAACGACCGCAAAGCCAAGAGAAGAGACGAAGGAAGCAGAAGGCGAGACCTGCAGAAGAGCTCCGCGGAAAGTCAAGTTTCCCCCCCCCCCCCCGATTGATTCCCCGGCCTTTATAACGAAGCGCCACGTGCATCGTCTAATCTTTAATGGTTAGTGCATAAACATCAAAGGACCCTCGTGAAGGCTAATTGGATCCTGACGGCGGCAGCAACAGAAAGGCGTGCATTAGCGATAAACAAACTCGGGAGCCAACATGTTAAACTTCGAGACAGTTCGATGTTCAAAACAGCAACTGGTGATTTGGCAGTTCGGGAATTGTAGTTTAGTCCGTTGTTTGTTTATCAGTCTATTGTTATTATTATTGATGCTATTATTAGTAGTATTATCACTATTATCATTAATTAATATCATCACTATTATTATTAATTAATATTATCACTATTATTATTAGTTAGTATTATCACTATGATCATTAATGCCATTATTACTAGTATTATCATTATCACTAACATTTTCAATATAAGTATCATTATCATTATTTTCAACATTATCATCATTACCGTTATCGTCATTCAGTCAAAATTACACGCATCACCTTATCAGTATCATCATATCATTATTAACATTGTTATTATCATTATCATTATCATTGTCATGATTATTTTTATGATCATTCATGTTACTACTATTACAGAGAACTAGTCTTCTAAATGTTAAGCTTTAGAACATCTGTTTTATGTTTTAAACATTGTTCTAAAATAGGAGATGTGCATTGTAATAACAATATTCTTTTTATAAATGTTTGTAAGTCATTATTTGCTATTTCCCACTGATATTCCTTCACATTCACTATGAGAGCAGACCCTTATGAAAAAACAACATCATTTTCCACCATAATGTTATGTAATTATAGGCAGAAGTGTTGCAATTTATACCACAAAAGTTATACTCCTGGCAAGTGCACGTGAACTAGTCCTGACTGGAAGGACTAGTAACAGCTGTTATTTATTGGACTGTCACAGCCACTACGTATTTGTCTTCCAGATAAAGATATATCTCACAAGAAAA
>BOPN01004091.1:27500-30000 GCA_017312705.2 Penaeus japonicus | reverse complement strand
CTTTCCCTCCTCGCTTCCCTCGCCTCCCCTTTTCTCTTCTCGCTTCCCTCGTCTCCCCTTTTCCCTCCTCTCCTTCCCTCGCTTCCCCTTTCTCTCCTCGCTCCCCGCCTCCCAATTCTCTCCCCGCCTCCCCTTTTCCCTCCTCTCCTTCCCTCGCCTTCCCTTTCCCTCCTCTGCGTGGCGTTGCAAACAGGGCGAAACAAGGGAGGAGGCGCGAGCAGGGAGGCCCGAAGACGTCGCAGGGACAACTTAAGAATTTCCCAAGGGAGACAAACCTTTCTCTCTACGTCTTGAGATACTCATGACCTGAATCCCAATGTTTTACTTTAGGACTTGTTGACGTGTGTTTGTTGGTGGGTACCGAGCTGGACGTTTGTTTGTTCTTGGAGTTGTGTTCTTGTTTCATATCTGTCAGTTGGTATTGTTTTCTTATATAAAGGAGAACGGGTTGTTGGGAACTTTTTGTGTCTCGGTATCAGAATCATCCCTTAGATTTTTTTTCTTTCTTTTTTTGAGGGGATCTTTTATTACGCAAAAGTTCCTGAAGACGGACACAAAGACACGTGTGTGTGTGTGCGCATACACACACACACACACACTCACAAGCAACACACACAGACAAACGCACCTACTAATAAATCGATTTCTCAATAGGTAGAACGCCATACATAGATAGAAAGCACACTTACAAAAACAAAAACAAAACATGTACAACGCATATGCAAATCCAGGCGCGCACAAGAAAGGGCGCAAGACCTCCTCGGCCGAATGCGAGTCTAGGGAAGCCGGGAAGCGAGAGAGACAAAGAAGGCTCTCGTTTCCATCTGCAAAGACGTCGTGACCTACTTGCAAGAAGAGCCCTCCATCCGCCAGCAACAATCTTATTGCAGAATCTAAAGTTCGCCTTCCTCGACCAGGCTATTATCCATCAGCTCTCGAGCCTCTCCTGTTTATCTCGAGTGTCAGCGGAATGAGGATGAGCACGGAGGACACGGGAAGAAAAATAAAGAAGGGGGAGGAGGAGGGGGAAGGCGTGGAGGAGGGGGGGGGGCGTGGAAGAGGAGGGGGGGGCGTGGAGGAGGGGGGGGGGAGGGAAGAGAGGAGAAGGAGAGAGGTTGGTGTTGGGAGGCGGGGGGCTGGGGTGGGGTGGGGGGGGGGGGGATGATGGAGTGGGTTGGGGTGGGGGGGGGGGGGTAGGGGGGTTGAGAGGCAGGGTTGTTTGAAGATGAGTTGAACAAAGCACTGTGCATGCAATGTTGATTCAGAGGGATGATGCGATAGATAGGAATTGATAGACAGATAGAAGGTGAGAGATAGACAGACATATAGAGAAACAGACATACAGACATACAGTTACAGCTGATAGACAGACATTATCAGTTACACCTCTAACTAGACGTACGAATAGTTTAGAAATAAGAAAACAAACCTAAGTTTCCCAGTGGGTTTCATCCGTGGCCCCACCATCGCCAATTTCCACTACCGCCAACTCAGGCCAGTTAACAGCCTTTGTCAATATTGCAAACATAAGCTCAATTTCATCGGCGCAGAAGGCTTTTGTTCACACGGGACTTTTTTGTGTGTGGGGGGGGGGGGGGAGTCTAATTCAGCAACATATTGTTATATTTCTCATGGGATTTTTTTTTTTTTTTTTTTTTTTTTTTTTTTGAGACTCTTGGACACGTGTGTGAGGTAAATGATATTGCGTTTTTTATTGTTTTTAAGTATTGATTTTCTTAAGGTCGATTGGAATCCATTCAATGTTTTTTTTCAAATGTGAGTTATGATTTAAAGTCACCCCTTCTTTCCTCTATGATATTGTAGGTACGATTTACATCAGTTAACAAAAATCAAAAATTATAATAATATTCCCGCCAACGCCCTCCTCCCTATTCTCCTTTTTTCGTTCTTTCTCTCTCTCTCTCTATCTATCTATCTATCTCTGTCTTTCTCTCTCTCTCTCTCTCTCTCTCTCTCTATCTACCTCTCTCTCTCTCTCTCTCTCTCTATCTACCTCTCTCTGTCTTTCTCTCTCTCTCTCTCTTTCTCTATCTACCTCTCTCTGTCTTTCTCTCTCTCTCAGTCACTCTTTCTCTCTGCCTTCTCTAAATCTCTCTCTTTCTATCAATCTTTCTTTCTCTCCCTCTCTCTCTCTCTCTCCCTCACCCTCTCGCATTCTCTCTCTCTCTCACTCCCTGCTTCTGCTTCTTGTTCTCTCCCTCTCTTCCTTCTCTTATTTTTCCGAAACGTCAACGTGTGATTCCCGGCCTTTCCTCACACCCAGATTTTCCCCCAAACATTTCCGCCGCGATTTTGCGTCGTGGTCGTTTTAGACTTTCATGCAAACTATGCCGAGTATTTCCCTCAATGAATGCGGGGTTCAATGCCGCCGGAAGATATATCATATGTGTATGTTTGTGTGTTTGTTTGCTTGTTTGAGAGTGTGTGTTTATGTGCGTGTGTGTGTTTATGTGTGTGTGGGGAGGGGAGTATGTGTGTG
>BOPN01004091.1:22500-25000 GCA_017312705.2 Penaeus japonicus | reverse complement strand
TTTTTTTTCAATCTAGACGTGTATAATCATCGTTAACATATAGCTTAAAATTCTTAATTCAATTTGAAGTGGAAGAGATCGTAAACACATGTTTACTTAATGGGAGCTTTTATACTAGGTTTGATTATAGTCCTTTATTTAATATTCTACTTGTTTTAGGTACAATATGATTCCGTGTTATATGACGAACTATATCTAATTATGTAATGCTAAATACTTTTAAGTTTATAGAGCTTATTTTACTGCCGTGAAATATAGCTTTCTTTGAAGAATTTACTTTCGTGTATCCGATTTTTAATTAATTTTACTTTTGTTCATCAGGCTATATGTATGACGTCAAAGTTTCTTTGTACCATTTTGTCTACAACAGGACTGCAATCGCGTTAAATGTGTGCAAGGCATGTTAAAAGTACTGATTATATATTCGTAAGCTAATTTGTTACTTAATGAACACCGGTTCCTCTAATCTAATATTTCCAAATTCCACACACTCAAAAAATACACACACGCACACACACACACACACACATACACACACACACACACACACAGACACACACACACACACACACAAGCACACACAAAGACCCCTACACATACCCACAGACAAACACGCCCTTCATTCATTCATTAATGCATGTTCACCGTTTTGTTTACATCCTATACAGCAAATGCACTTACCGTAACGTTTCCGGCATTGACTGATATGACCAAACACTCAACCGTTTTAAATATTATTTTGGAATAACGACAGGGACATTATGATTCAGAGAAATTATGCGTGAATGGCAGTTAGAATACCAATTAATAATTATCTCGCTGACTTCCATGAGGAACGCGAATCGAGCACAATTAAATCGACAGACTCGACATATTTGTGTGATGTGGAATAATAATGGACTGTATTGCTGCGTCACAAACTGGAAGTACAAACGCTTGTGCACTAATGTTAATGGGTGTGGAGGATATAATGATGATAATCATAATAACGGGTAATAACATTAGCGACACCTGCATGAATAATCAAATCTATGGTAATGATGGTGATGATGATGATGGAAATGATAATGATGATGATAATGCGGCTACCACTGCCATCATTATTAAGGATAATGACAATAACAAGAATGATAATGCTAATAACAGAATTGTTATAATTATCATAAGATGTTAATAACGATAATAATCGTGTTCTTATTAATATCAATTATTGATATTCTCAGTAGCCAAAACAACATCAAAACAGCAATGCTAATGGTAATGGTAATAATGATAATAATTATGATAATGATGATGATAATTGTAATAACAATAACAATAATATTGATAATGATGATAATACTAATATTGATAATGAGAAAGATACAAATAACAAAGATAATGATGATAATAATATTGACAATAACAAAAACAATAATTATAAAAATAATTTTGTTAAAATCGATAAAGATGATAAAAATAATGATGATGACCATTAATAACAAAAACAATAACAAAGACAATGATGATTACGATAATAGTTATAATAATAATTATGATGATAATAACAATAATTATAATGATAATAATGATAACATAATGATAGTAATAATAATAAAGGTATCAAAATAAGCAGCAATGATGATATCAATAATGATAATAATAATACTAATGATAATAGAAATGATGGTAATGATAAGAATAAAAACGACAATAATAACAACATTGATAATGATAATAATGATTATAATAGTAGAATTAGTAGTTATAATATTGGTAGTTGTAGCCGTATTAAAGTAATAATAATAATGAAGATAGTAATACTGATTATTAACGATGATCATATATAAATAAATTGATTACTCAATAGATTAATCAGATATTGTAATTCAACAATAATCATGATTTTATGTTCCTGAATATGCATTTATGTATCATGATATCAATAATAAATATAAGGAATATAGTAATGATGAATATAATAACATTAACAATATTGATAATGATGATAACAATAATAGTAATTATTATCATAATGATATTTGATTTGATAATGAATATAATAATGATAATGATGATAATGAATATGATAATGGTAATGATAATATTAATAAGAATGATAATATAAATGTTACTGGCAATAATAATGATAATATCAATAACAAAAAGAAAAATGATAATAGTGAATTAACAATAATAATAACAATAAAAATAACAGTAGTGCTATTACTACTACTACTACAAATGATAAAAATAATCATGATGATAAGAATGACTATAATAATAACGATAATACATATTTACAATAATAATGATAGAAATAATAATGGTAATGATGATTATAATAATTATAATAATAGCAATAATAATAATATTGATAATAACAAAAACGAAGATAAATAAATAAATAATATATATATATATATATATATATATATATATATATATATATATATATATATATATATATACATATATATATAGATATACAAATTTTACGTCTCTGACAGGGAATTGAACT
>BOPN01004091.1:2500-7500 GCA_017312705.2 Penaeus japonicus | reverse complement strand
TCCGTGTCTTTCTCTTGTTTGTTTTCCGTGTCTTTCTCTTGTTTGTTTTCTGTGTTTGTCTCTTGTTTGTTTTCTGTGTCTTTCTGTTGTTTGTTTTCTGTGTCTTTCTCTTGTTTGTTTTCTGTGTCTTTCTCTTGTTTGTTTTCTGTGTCTTTCCCTTATTTGTTTTCTGTGTCTTTCTCTCGTTTGTTTTCTGTGTCTTTCTCTTGTTTGTTTTATTGTGTCTTTCTCTCGTTTGTTTTCTGTGTCTTTCTCGTGTTTGTTTTATTGTGTCTTTCTCTCGTTTCTTTTCTGTGTCTTTCTCGTGTTTGTTTTCTGTGTCTTTCTCTTGTTTGTTTTCTGTGTCTTTCTCTTGTTTGTTTTCTGTGTCTTTCTGTTGTTTGTTTTCCGTGTCTTTCTCTTGTTTGTTTTCTGTGTCTTTCTGTTGTTTGTTTTCCGTGTCTTTCTCTTGTTTGTTTTCCGTGTCTTTCTCTTGTTTGTTTTCTGTGTTTGTCTCTTGTTTGTTTTCTGTGTCTTTCTGTTGTTTGTTTTCTGTGTCTGTCTCTTGTTTGTTTTCTGTGTCTTTTTCTTATTTGTTTTCCGTGTCTTTTTGTTGTTTGTTTTCTGTGTCTTTCTGTTGTTTGTTTTCTGTGTCTTTCTGTTGTTTGTTTTTTGTGTCTTTCTCTTGTTTGTTTTCTGTGTCTTTCTCTCGTTTGTTTTTTGTGTCTGTCTCTTGTTTGTTTTCTGTGTATTTCTCTTGTTTGTTTTCTGTGTCTGTCTCTTGTTTGTTTTCCGTGTCTTTATGTTGTTTATTTTCTGTGTCTTTCTCTTGTTTGCTTTCTGTGTCTTTCTCTTGTTTGTTTTCTGTGTCTTTCTCTTGTTTGTTTTCTGTGTCTTTCTCTTGTTTGTTTTCTGTGTCTTTCTCTTGTTTGTTTTCTGTGTCTTTTTCTTGTTTGTTTTCCGTGTCTTTCTGTTGTTTCTTTTCTGTGTCTTTCTGTTGTTTGTTTTCTGTGTCTGTCTCTTGTTTGTTTTCTGTGTCTTTTTCTTATTTGTTTTCCGTGTCTTTCTGTTGTTTCTTTTCTGTGTCTTTCTGTTGTTTGTTTTCTGTGTCTTTCTGTTGTTTGTTTTCTGTGTCTTTCTCTTGTTTGTTTTCTGTGTCTTTCTCTTGTTTGTTTTCCGTGTCTTTCCTGTGTTTGTTTTCTGTGTCTTTCTCTTGTTTGTTTTCTGTGTCTTTCTCTTGTTTGTTTTCTGTGTCTTTCTCTTGTTTGTTTTCTGTGTCTTTCTCTTGTTTGTTTTCTGTGTCTTTCTGTTGTTTCTTTTCTGTGTCTTTCTGTTGTTTGTTTTCTGTGTCTTTCTCTCGTTTGTTTTCTGTGTCTTTCTCTCGTTTGTTTTCTGTGTCTTTCTTTGTTTGTTTTCTGTGTCTTTCTCTTGTTTGTTTTCTGTGTCTTTCTCTTGTTTGTTTTCTGTGTCTTTTTCTTGTTTGTTTTCCGTGTCTTTCTCTTGTTTGTTTTCTGTGTCTTTCTCTCGTTTGTTTTCTGTGTCTTTCTCTTGTTTGTTTTCTGTGTCTTTCTCTTGTTTGTTTTCTGTGTCTTTTTCTTGTTTGTTTTCCGTGTCTTTCTCTTGTTTGTTTTCTGTGTCTTTCTCTCGTTTGTTTTCTGTGTCTTTCCCTTATTTGTTTTCTGTGTCTTTCTCTCGTTTGTTTTCTGTGTCTTTTTCTTGTTTGTTTTCTGTGTCTTTCTCTTGTTTGTTTTCTGTGTCTTTTTCTTGTTTGTTTTCTGTGTCTTTCTCTCGTTTGTTTTCTGTGTCTTTCTCTTGTTTGTTTTATTGTGTCTTTCTCTCGTTTGTTTTCTGTGTCTTTCTCGTGTTTGTTTTATTGTGTCTTTCTCTCGTTTGTTTTCTGTGTCTTTCTCGTGTTTGTTTTTTGTCTTTCTCTTGTTTGTTTTCTGTGTCTTTCTCTTGTTTGTTTTCCGTGTCTTTCCTGTGTTTGTTTTCTGTGTCTTTCTCTTGTTTGTTTTCTGTGTCTTTCTCTTGTTTGTTTTCTGTGTCTTTCTGTTGTTTGTTTTCCGTGTCTTTCTCTTGTTTGTTTTCTGTGTCTTTCTGTTGTTTGTTTTCCGTGTCTTTCTCTTGTTTGTTTTCCGTGTCTTTCTCTTGTTTGTTTTCTGTGTTTGTCTCTTGTTTGTTTTCTGTGTCTTTCTGTTGTTTGTTTTCTGTGTCTGTCTCTTGTTTGTTTTCTGTGTCTTTTTCTTATTTGTTTTCCGTGTCTTTTTGTTGTTTGTTTTCTGTGTCTTTCTGTTGTTTGTTTTCTGTGTCTTTCTGTTGTTTGTTTTTTGTGTCTGTCTCTTGTTTGTTTTCTGTGTCTGTCTCTTGTTTGTTTTTTGTGTCTGTCTCTTGTTTGTTTTCTGTGTATTTCTCTTGTTTGTTTTCTGTGTCTGTCTCTTGTTTGTTTTCCGTGTCTTTCTGTTGTTTGTTTTCTGTGTCTTTCTCTTGTTTGCTTTCTGTGTCTTTCTCTTGTTTGCTTTCTGTGTCTTTCTCTTGTTTGTTTTTGTGTCTTTCTCTTGTTTGTTTTCTGTGTCTTTTTCTTATTTGTTTTCCGTGTCTTTCTGTTGTTTCTTTTCTGTATCTTTCTGTTGTTTGTTTTCTGTGTCTTTCTGTTGTTTGTTTTCTGTGTCTTTCTCTTGTTTGTTTTCTGTGTCTTTCTCTTGTTTGTTTTCCGTGTCTTTCCTGTGTTTGTTTTCTGTGTCTTTCTCTTGTTTGTTTTCTGTGTCTTTCTCTTGTTTGTTTTCTGTGTCTTTCTCTTGTTTGTTTTCTGTGTCTTTCTCTTGTTTGTTTTCTGTGTCTTTCTGTTGTTTATTTTCTGTGTCTTTCTCGTGTTTGTTTTCTGTGTCTTTCTCTCGTTTGTTTTCTGTCTTTCTCTTGTTTGTTTTCTGTGTCTTTCTCGTGTTTGTTTTTTGTGTCTTTCTCTTGTTTGTTTTCTGTGTCTTTCTCTTGTTTGTTTTCTGTGTCTTTCTCTTGTTTGTTTTCTGTGTCTGTCTCTTGTTTGTTTTCTGTGTCTTTCTCTTGTTTGATTTCTGTCCTTTTTGATATGTGGGTATTTATCTATTTATTTTTTGTGTGTGGTTATATCCTGTGTGTGTGTTTGTGTATTTTTTAGCATTTCATAGTACAGTAAAAAATATATTTTCATAGCATTCACATTATTATCAATATCTGTATGATCTGATCATTCTTTTGTATCATCACCAATCATCACCACCACCGAAACAATCATAACAATCATTAGACAGAAAAAGAAATGAAAGTTACCTTTAACATTACGAAAATTTCTTTTGCGTTAAATAGGTCTCATAAATGAAGTCTGGGCGCCTACGCACTGATAATGAGATCGTCCCTAATGCAATTCTAATTATATTACTTAATGCTCTAATTAAGTGATTGATTTCACTCCAGTTTGTAATGAGTGACATATGCCTCTATGTGTAATGAGAGCCTAATTGCATGACAGTAGTCTAATATTCGCTGTAATTACAAGGATTGTATCTTAATAACTTGCATGGTTCGTAAACGGTGTACTAACTTTATAATTGCAATCTTATTGATGGTTATTTTAGCATTATAATCACCCGAGAATTATATCACAATTTTAGATAAATGCTTCCTCGATTAAAAAAAAAAAAAAAAAAAAAAAAAAAAAGGACACTCCTCTTCATTAAATCCTTGAGATACTTATCTTTAATTCATTACTATATCATTACCTTTACCTTTATTAACCAGCCATTAGTTTACTTTATCATCTCCCGAATTTCTTTTTCTCCAATAGTGTCTATCTATTTTAGCGTGGAAATGTGGCCCCCTCTCTGGTGCCATTATGTCAACGTGATAACCCAGAACCACTCTTTAATGGGTTTGTGCCAGACGCTGCGGGTCAATATTGACTACCTTCCTCGCCTAAGCCTAAGCTATGGGGGAAAAAATATCACAGTCTATCATTGTCTTAAGTCTTTCAGTTTTTTAGCCCCCCCTCCCCCCCGCCCAACCCCCCTCCGCGCAAACACACATACATCCGCTCACACGCATACATACATACATACATGCACACACACACACACACATATATATATATATATATATATATATATATATATATATATATATATATATATATATATATATATATATATATATATATATATATATATATATATATATATATATATATATATATATATATATATATATATATATATACATATATATACATATATATATGTATGTATGTATATATATATATATATATATATATATATATATATATATATATATATATATATATATATATATATATATATATATATATATATATATATATATATATATAGATAGATAGATAGATAGATATGCATGTATATATGTATATATATATATATATATATATATATATATATATATATATATATATATATATATATATATATATATATATATACATATATATATATATGTATATATATATATATATATATATATATATATATATATATATATATATATATATTATTACTATTACTGAAAAAAAAAAACATTGGTAAAATGCATTAGAGAAATTCTCCGCCGCCAGATTTCCCTTGCAAAGAAACCTGCATTCCGCTGGCCTTTCTTCTTTTGGCATTTGATACAAACGGCGACCGTGAAATGGAATTCACATTTCTATCACGGCTGCAAGTTGTCCATTCACTGAGTGGACAATGATGATGGTTGATACTCATTTCCAGTGTTTGTTGCTCTCTTTTTTTCTTTTTTTTCTCTCTCTCCTTTCTTTCTTTCTCTTTCCTCTCTGTTTTCTCTTCTCTCTCTCTCTCTCTCTCTCTCTCTCTCTCTCTCTCTCTCTCTCTCTCTCTCTCTCTTCCATAGGCAAACAAAAAACATGAAACTGATGTTTAACTCGGGAGTTCTGTTCTTTCCCGTTACACATATAACAAAATACCAGAAATAACTAATAATGATAATGATGATGGTGATATTAA
>BOPN01004090.1:55000-57994 GCA_017312705.2 Penaeus japonicus | reverse complement strand
GAGAGAGATAGAGTGAGTGAGTGAGTGAATGGGAGGGAGAGAGAGAGAGAGAGAGAGAGAGAGAGAGAGAGAGACAGTGAGTGTGTGCGTGTGCGCGCACATGAGCGTGCGTGCGTGCATACATTCATTCGTTCGTGTGGGTGTGCGTAGGTGCATGAGCGTGAGTGTGGATGGAAATATTCAAACACCACAAGCAGAGAGTTTGGGTCGGAGAGAAAACGAGTAACTGCAGAAACTGCCCATCCATCTCGAACACTCTTTAAAAGTTCGATCAACCAAAACAATATGACAGCTGTGTATAGGGAGATGCGTAACTTAATTGATAAAACGGATTGTTCGTAACTATAACGGGTGGAGCTGGAAGAGGGGGGGGGGGGAAGCTGGACTACATAAATGCCTCATATGTGGAATTCCTAACTGTGGGAGGTAATTATTCCTAATACGGCCATGTTTCTGATGCTTGTCCTGAGGATCCGAAGTAGCTTATTCGCACAACAATCTAATAATGGTTTTTCACTTGTGTGTCGATTTTGTGTTATTTTGTATGAGTAAGAAATTTGGAAATGACAATTCAGTTCCTGTTACACCAGCCTATAAATCTTTTTCTTTTTTTTTGGGGGGGGAGGGGGGAGGTCTGCGAAAGCGTTCAATAAACACACTCAAAAGATTTTTAAAAGAGTATAATGATAAAAAAAAGAGCTAAGATTCGTATTTGAAAATATAGAGAAAGGTGAAAACTGGGAAACCCGAGCCAAGAATGTAATAATAAAAAAAAAATAAATAAATAAAAAAAGATAAATGAGCGTGAACACGAAACACACGAAGCAAGGATCGGTCACGGAACGCGCACACGAACCAACGAAAAGAAAAGAAAAAAAAAATCCTAAAAACGAAAAAAAAAAAAAAAATCCAAAATTTTGATCGTTGTAACACCCGGAAACTTTAAACTTTCCCCAACTCGGAGGTTCTGTTCCCTGCTGATCCCATTTCGATTGCCGCGTTTCCGAAGTAGGGAGTTCCGAACCCCGAACCCTCTGTAGATAACTGTGCTCCCTTTTTCGGATTCCCAGACGCCCTCCAGATCGCCGTATCATCATCATCACTTTTACCCAACGGTTCAAACAGTATAAAGTTACATTAACACGTGTAAATTCGGTTTACCTTTTGATGACGGTTGACGCTGTTGCTGAGATGGCGATGACCCTTTGGTTTTCGCTGGAAAAGTCAGTCAGAACAAGGTTTTTCACTTCACGAGAATTCTGTATGATCCATAACATGATACTAATTTCATTGATATTTTCATTTTCATTCCAAGAGTCAGGAGGTAATTCGGAAACACGAGATAGCACCGTCCATGCTTTAGCTTCATGAGTTATGAGGCAACAGCGCTATTAAGTTTGCTTGTAGATGGACGTGCAATCGTGCATGTGCATGGTACGGCCGCTAAAAAAAGGAAAATGGATGGAACAATCTATTATAAAATAAAAATGTAAAAATTGGCATTCTTGCTTTGAACGGTGCTAGACTATCCTTCTCGACACTATTTTGTTCCTGCGATGTGAAGACTGATGTTAAAGCAAAAGTCATCTCAGTTTTAAGACGTTTTGGAAATAAACGGATGTTTGAGCAGTTGCGACTTGAAAGGAGACCCACTGTCGTAAACCTATCCTGCTAAATTTCATCTCCGTAAATATACTTCTTAATACCGTTATCGTTATCATTATCCTAACTTTTCTAATGATAATGAATATGATATATTTTCTAATATCTGACACTAGCACGCAATCACTAAACACATGAGAACGCATAATAATATTCAAATCATGATTTTTCTTGTAATATTTTAGGTAAACTTTTTTTCCCCCGCTTCAGTAAGTTTCTATACGTAAAGCCACATTTACGTGTTCTCACCAACATGATCGCCAAACGTTTTTGTTGGCCTCGAAACTGAAACATAGATGCTCGACCCTGTTGTTTCTAAAGATTAGTGGGATATAACAAGTATTCCGAAGGTTTCATATGTTCCGAAATGTGTTTCGAGTACGGTCAGGGAGAACTGGAGTCTCAGAACTCGCCAATATCTATCTATCCTTCCTTCCTTCCTCCCTCCCTCCTTCCCTCTCACTCTCCCTCCCTCCCTCTCTCTCCCTCCCTCCCTCCCTCTCACTCTCCCTCCTTCCCTCCCTCCCTCTCTCTCTCCCTCCCTCCCTCCCTCTCACTCTCCCTCCATCCCTCCCTCTCACTCTCCCTCCATCCCTCCCTCCCTCTCACTCTCCCTCCCTCCTTTCCTCCCTCTCACTCTCCCTCCCTCCTTTCCTCCCTCTCACTCTCCCTCCCTCCTTTCCTCCCTCTCACTCTCCCTCCCTCCTTCCCTCCCTCTCACTCTCCCTCCCTCCTTCTCACTCTCCCTCCCTCCTTCTCACTCTCCCTCCCTCCTTCCCTCCCTCTCACTCTCCCTCCCTCCTTCCCTCCCTCTCACTCTCCCTCCCTCCTTCCCTCCCTCTCACTCTCCCTCCCTCCTTCCCTCCCTCTCACTCTCCCTCCCTCCTTCCCTCCCTCTCACTCTCCCTCCCTCCTTCCCTCCCTCTCACTCTCCCTCCCTCCTTCCCTCCCTCTCACTCTCCCTCCCTCCTTCCCTCCCTCTCACTCTCCCTCCCTCCTTCCCTCCCTCTCACTCTCCCTCCCTCCTTCCCTCCCTCTCACTCTCCCTCCCTCCTTCCCTCCCTCTCACTCTCCCTCCCTCCTTCCCTCCCTCTCACTCTCCCTCCCTCCTTCCCTCCCTCTCACTCTCCCTCCCTCCTTCCCTCCCTCTCACTCTCCCTCCCTCCTTCCCTCCCTCTCACTCTCCCTCCCTCCTTCCCTCCCTCTCACTCTCCCTCCCTCCTTCCCTCCCTCTCACTCTCCCTCCCTCCTTCCCTCCCTCTCACTCTCCCTCCCTCCCTCCCTCCCTCCCTCTCACTCTCCCTCCCTCCCTCCCTCCCTCTCACTCTCCCT
>BOPN01004090.1:40000-47500 GCA_017312705.2 Penaeus japonicus | reverse complement strand
CTCTCTCCTCATCCAAAACGGGCAGTTTGCTTATAGCAGTGAGGTTTTCTTTCCGTAAGCCAGAGATCCTTGACGGAAGACTGCCGGGTAAGAGGACCTCCTGCTATAAGTTGATATAGAGAGAGGCCGTAGCCGAGCCTTTATTCTCATTATATCTGTGTTATAAATATCCAGTGCTATTCAATGGACGGTACGAGAGACACATTGTAAGATAAGTAGTGTGCCCCAGTTGTATGTGCAGGTTTTGTTATATTCTCGTCATGTATGTATATATATCCATGCCGGGTAATCAAATATCAGTTTTCTATATTCGTTTCTTTTATGATTACATGTCTTTAGTAAAAGAGTTGTGCCCAGGCTCTTTTTGTGTATGTACGGGAAGTAACACTTTTAACAAAATTCACGAGCAACATTTATCCCAGACCGACCGTGCCTTCGGAGAGTGCTTACCGCTCGGCCCACTCCGTCGGCAATCATTAATAAATGTACATATATTAATTATGGCAAGCTACACATATATTAATTATGGCAAGCGTTGAATAATCAGTCAATGATCACTACAATATCGCACTACACTACAGGCCAGCATGGTATCTGAACAAGGCGTCAGCTATGCCCTGATATGCCGAAGGACTCAAAAGTGAACTGAAATCAACAGGTGAAACGCATCAACGTAAAACAAAGTGAACTGAAATCTGCGGATGCAACACATCAACGTATAATCTTAATTTGTAATGTAATATTTTGCCATGTTTTGTTATAGAGTAGGGGTTCCGAACCTTTTCTTAGTTACGGACCCCTTTGAGAGTCTGGGAAAAGTTATGGTCCCCTCCTTTGGGAAAAAAAAAAAAATAATAGAAAAGAAAACACAATAATGCATTCAATGAATGTATTTTACTTTGGTTGGGAAATAATTGCCTCATACAATATATAATATACAAATAATATAATTAGCGTAAACAATCTTATTTTCTCAAAATCACTTTGCCAACCAAACCCAGATGACCAATCCATACAAAAAGTCAACACAATTCCCTTGTATAAATTCCACAAAACAAAACATTAACTCTACTCAAAAGTTCGCTTCGAGAGGAAAGTCCTTCTTTGGCATGAATATGAAACTGTGGATGGCTTTTGACAAGAATAACTGATTTTCTTCTGTATGCAAACATACATAACATCTAGTATCTATAAACAAAAATACATGATGCAAAAATCCATTGAATATATATATACGTGGATTTCTTACCTGGCTTTCACGGACCCCTGAATCCCATTTACATATCCTGAGATAAGAACCCTAAGACCCAGGAAATAACGATGCTATAACCTACATCCATAATAAAACACCGGCACAAAATGAAAGGAAAAACTCGCGACGTTTCGAACTTTAAAAAAGAAAGTTCCTCATCAGGTGTAAGCAATCCAAAAAGAAAAAAAGAAAAAAAATCAGTTTTGTTCACGTTACTGTTTTTTTTTTTTTTTTTTCTTCTTTTTTTTTTATTCCTACATCCATAAAATCAATCCATTTTCTATTTGATTCATTCGTTTTATCAATCAATTATCAAGATTCGCCAGGCCTCTTATGTTACTTTGTATTCGAGTTTCGAAGTTATTGTTATCCTTTTGGTGAGTTTAAGTTAGTGACTAGCAACAGTTATTCGTAGAGCAGGTGATGGTGCCCTTTGCAGTAAAGGTTAGTTCTCATGGATTAGGGGTGAGTTTAGCGTGTCATTAAAATAGAAAAAAAAAACTTTCGGAATCACTGCCACGTAGTTACTGTGCGAGAGAAAAGAACCAGTGAAAGAACATACTTTCTAATCAAGGATGGTGATATATGATGTAGTGTTTATGTAATGGCGGTCTACAACAAGTGTATGGGGATGAGATAACTTTAAAAATTTAGGAAATCTTACAAGAGTGTGCAGCTACGCAATGGTTCCCTAGAAGGAGGAGGACTTGTTTAGATTTACCATAATTTTTTTTTTTTTATAGTTTCCTAGGAACCTCTTAGTCACACCGACATGGGCTTATAGATGCCCATGAAGCGCTCTACCAATCACAAACTATATCTGTGATGTTAAAGGAGAGCAACTGAAGGTAGGACGCTGTCGAGATAGGACAGCCTGGATCCTGGCAAATGTAGGTCTACAGGTAGGAAGGACTCCAGAGACGCGTGTAGTGTCGCATCCTAGCCAGGTAAAGGAACCCCCCGAGGAAGAATCAGTTTATGGTAAAGAACTGCCAGGTACTGGAAAGTCGAACTTGTGGCTTGTTGATAGGGAAGTCGCCAAGTCCATAGACCTTGGCAGGATGTCGTCTTTCTGAAAAGGTCTCGTATGTCCGAAACATGGAGTCATCTGTCTTATGAAGTTAGATTTTGAGCAAAAACCGATTGTGACTGTGTGTATGTGAGTGCATGTGTGATTGTGTACGTGTGTGCAACATTGTGTGTGTAGTGGTTAGTAGAGTATTTGTTTTATTTGTTTTTGGTTATGTGTGAGCACATTGTTTTTGACTTCGATATTTTGGGACAAAACCACTGAGACTTCCTCCTTTTTCATTCTTCTTTATTTAGCTACATGATCAGATGGATTACTTTATGTGTACATAGAATAAAAATAAAGTAACAAAATAGCACAATCTTACATAAAACAATCCAATTCTGCAATTGAATCAGTTTTGTATAGGATTTGATCGTAAACAAAAGAAAACGGAATGTACTGGACAAACAGAAAATGAGACTCTTCAAGGAGTCACTAGTGTAAACATAAATTAACAGTCATCTTGTTACATACATAAAACATGCGTGTATGTATGTGTACGAGTTTGTGCGTTTAGGAAGTCGAATGAAAACTGTGTATGTTTGAATAACCATATGCATATATCTTTTTTTTTTTTTTTTTTTGTCAGTGATTTAGAATAATTGTGTGTGTGATACCTGAAAAGACTGGAATGTTCAATTCTCTCAAAATCTTCCAAAAACATTAGTCACCCCTATATGTGACAAATGCTCTCATAGAAAACGTAACGTTTATTGGGTAACTATGTTATTGCGTATCGAAATATAAATGTGTATGTATCTCTACATGCACAAAGATATGCACACACACACACCCGCACACATATATGTATATGTGAACAAACACACACACGCACATATATGTATATGTGAACACACACTCACACACACACACACACATATATGTATATGTGAACACACACACACACACACACACACTCACACACACACACACACATACACACACACACACACACACACACACACACATATATAACATATATATATATATATATATATATATATATATATATATATATATATATATATATATATATGTAAGTATATATGTATATATATATGTATTGTATATATATATATATATATATATATATATATATATATATATATATATATATATATATATACATACATATATACATATATATATTTATATATATATATATATATATATATATATATATATATATATATACATATATATATATATATATATATATATATATATATATATATATATATATATATATATACATACATATATATATATGTATATATATATATATATATATATATATATATATATATATATATATATATATATATCTACTTTTATTTGTTGCCTGATCCATGTGGCCTTTTTCTTGTCTCTTAAGCTAACTCCTAGCATAATCCTTTCCATTCCTCTATGGGCGCTTATTAATTTCCTCTCGAGTGCCTTGGTCGTAGTCCATGCTTCTGAGCTATATGTCATGACGGGGAGGACACATTGGTCAAAAATCTTTCTCTTTAGACATAGTGGCAGACTACCTCGTAATATATTACTATGCGTACCGAAGACACTCCAACCTAGCCTGATTCGCCGTTTTATCTCGGCATCGCAGGATGTACTCGTCTTGATGAGTTGCCCTAGGTATGCATACTCGTTCACTGCATCTAGTACCTCGCCCTGTATTTGTATTTGCTTAACTTTCCCTATTTAAATCGCTTAGTAATTGTTATAATTCATCTGCTGACTCGCCGAAAAGAACAATATCATCTGCAAATGCTTAAGTGCTCATTCTCTATTTTAATCCCTTTCTCCTTCCAATCTAACTTTTTGAATATTTCCTCCAAGCAAGCTGTAAATAGCTTCGGTGAGATGGTGTCGCCCTGCCTAACACCCTTTTTTATTGGTATTTTATTGGTTTCTGCGTGGATTTTGATGGTCGCTGTACCATCTCTATATATATCCTCTAATGATCTGCAATATATTTCCTCTACTCCTTGTTTACGAATTAGTAATTTAGTACTGCAGATATCTCTACCGAATCGAATACCTTTTCATAATCTACGAATGCCATACATAGGGGCTTCTTATATTCGTTTGTTTTCTCTTTTATTTGTGCTAGTGTGTGGATATGGTCTGTAGTTGAGAATCCGCTGCGGAACCCTGCCTGTTCCCTGGGTTGTTTTGAATCTAATGTATCGGTGATACGGGCTGTGATGATTTTTGTGAACAGTTTATAGATTACTGAAAGGAGGCTTGTAGATCGGCAATTCTTGAAGTCTTTTGTGTCCCCCTTTTTGTGCATTACAATTATTACTGCGTTTTTCCAAGATTTCAGAGTGCTGCCGACGCTGTTAAAAAGATTGGCCAGTTTTACTGCCGCAATCTCTCCTGCATCTTGAATAAGATCTACACTACACTTCTACTGGTGTTTTTCCTCTTCTCATGCTCTTTAGTCCCCTTTTTACTTCCTCTACCGTAATGTTTGGAACGTCTCTAATTATTGTGTATGTCTTCGTAGTTGATCGTTTGAGTGGTATATGTCGCGATAGAAGTCTTCTATTACTTTGATAATTTCATTTTTATTATATGTCACCTCTCCGTTGGGTTTCTTTACTGCATACATTTGTTTTTTCCCTATTCCGAGCCTCCTCTTTGTTGCCTTAAGGCTGTGCCGGCAAGCAGAGCTTCATTTATTTTTTGTATGTTAAATTTGCGTACATCCTCTTTCTTCTTCTTGTTTATCGTCTTAGTCAGCTCTGCTGATTCTATCTTGTCTCTGATTGATGTTATTTTCATGTCCCTACGCTGTTTCTTAAGCTTTTTTGTCTCTACCGAAAGCTTACTGAACTTTTCTTTTTCGTCTTTGCACCCTATTTCAAGTGCGTCTTCCTTTAATATCTCGCTGAATTGGTCTTTCATTTGGTCTATGTCAAGATCTTCTTCGAGAGCTGAATATCTGTTTCTGATGTTAATGCTGAATTCAGTCGACCTATTCTTAATATTAATTAGGTTAACGAGAGGCTTTTGTATTAGCTTATTTCGTTCCCTTTTTTGCTGTAATTTAATTCGACTTCTGACCAGTCTGTGGTCGCTACCGACTTTTACTTTATTGATAACGGTTACGTCTTGTACAATGTCGCGCCTATTGGTGATTATGAAGTCAATTTCGTTTTTAATGCCGGATGGCGATTTCCATGTCCATTTCCTCCCGGGTCTCTTTTCGAAGAATGTATTCATCATTTTAAGGGATCGAGCTTCAGCGAATTCTATCAGCCTTTGTCCTCTCTCATTTCTGGTGCCTATTCCATGTTTCCCAACCGAGGTTTCTCCATCTTCCCTTATTCCTATCTTGGCATTAAAATCCCCCATAATCACGGTAAAATGGGTTTTTGCTCTATCGGTAGCTGCTTACACATCTTCATAGAAACTCTCTATCTCATCACTATGGCTGCCGGTAGGAGTGTATACTTCGATATTTTTTAGGTTATATCTGTTGTTTAGTTTCAGTATTACAGAAACTATTCTTTCGCTCACACTGTAGAATTCCCTAATATTCTTTTCGAGGCGCATGTGAACTAAGAAACCTACTCCTAATTCTTGTTTGCTATCCAGGGGTTTACCTCTCCAATATAGTAAGTGACCATCATTTAGTAATTTCTGTTCTTCGCCTAGTCTTCTAACTTCAGAAAGTCCCACAATATCCCATTTAATAAATGAAAGTTCCTCAAGCAGTGTCAAAAGATCAAATTCTGTTCTCAGGGTCTTTACATTGTATGTGCACAAATTCATCAATTTTAGGCGGCCTGGGTCTAACCGGATATTTTTAGCACCGTTTTCTTGACTGGGAAATCATATTTAAGAGGGGTGGGGCCTGATACCCCCACCTACTGGCCTTAATTGTACATCATGGGGAGAGTAATCTTAGTCAGGAGGTTACGTTTAATTTCCAATAACACGTTTGAGTTAGTCTCGCATGTTATTAGGAGATCTTAGTATCCCCCGATCTATCTCACTACCTCTCGGTCTACTCTAGTGAGAATGGACATTTGTTTATATACACGTGTAGGGCCTACGCAGAAATGCATGCTTGCATGTTTATGCGTGCTCCCGTGCCCGCAATTATGTACGTTTCTATATTTAGATTGTGCTTGTGCATGCACAGCATAGACGCATATAAATATACAATTATGCAATTATGCACATACTACAAGTGGATGTCTACGCCCGTATGTATGTACACAGCACTCATATATAACAGTGTCTACGCGTGCATATACACGCACGTGAATTATAATGTGTCCATGCATTATAATTTGTTTATATATATATAGTAGGGAATGGTGTGTATATATATATATATATCTGGCAACATTTCAGAGAGGAATTTACTAGTTGGTACCTGTTCCTATGAGCGTCCCCGTGTGACCTTGGCCGTTAGCGATGCCATCGATGCCATCGCTTGGGGTTGGGCTTCCATTAGGAGTAATTTTCCTGACTGATACTCAGTGTGGTTGCATGATTAGATTTATGAACACTGAAAACATGACATATGTGATTCTATAGTATAATGTACTCACGAACTAGGAATGGATTTTACCCAGGCCAGATGTTGAATGGTAGTTGACCCTTGGCACTGGTGTTGGCGTGGCGTCTATGTGTAGTGTGGAAGCGATGTTTGACTCATTTTCTGTTGGTTTCCTTGGATGGTATGATTTTATATTAAGAATATATTCAGACATCCTCAAATGTTTTCACACTGTTTTGTATACTTGTAAATCACTATAATAGATGGTATAACTCAATGTTTTCCTTCATATATATTGTGGCACTTTTTGGCAATCTCCATGCCTTTGAAAGGACTAGTTTTCCTGTGACATTCTTTCTTTTTTTAATTTTCTATAACACTTGTGTAATTTCTTATTTCTATTTCGTTTGTATATGCCCTCTAGACATTCACTGATATTTTCACCTTATGCTGTGCCGCCACGGAACCCTGGATATACATTATTTTAAACTTTATATCGTTGAGCCCTCATGATGACACCTCTCCTACTCGTTGCCAGACATGTATCATATATATATGTATATATATATATATATATATATATATATATATATATATATATATATATATATATATTTATATGTATATATCTGTGTGTGTGTGTGTATGTGTGTGTCTGTG
>BOPN01004090.1:0-5000 GCA_017312705.2 Penaeus japonicus | reverse complement strand
AGTGTTTCATGTGGTCACTCAACTTGCAAACAGTTCAGCATGGAAACTTC
This sequence comes from Penaeus japonicus, assembly GCA_017312705.2. Classification (NCBI taxonomy): domain Eukaryota; kingdom Metazoa; phylum Arthropoda; class Malacostraca; order Decapoda; family Penaeidae; genus Penaeus; species Penaeus japonicus. The sequence goes on along the minus strand of BOPN01004090.1, from coordinate 4,950 downwards.
TAAAAATTAGATTCTTTCACTAATTGAGAAGTTATTAGTTTTGACAAGCTTTTGTTTACATTGTTCATTTTGAAAAGCTTCTCCAACGGTTGTTTTGTGGGTCTGTGGGAAACGAGTGGATTCAAGTTGTAAAACATATGCGAAGGTAATATGTAATTGTGTTTATTCACGGGAATTATAAGATTGATGTGGAAATTATACTTTAGACAGAGTATAACTTTTTGTCTTAATGGAAAGAGCAAAATAAAAGTAAGGAATTCTATATATGTCAGATTTGTAAGTCATTTGCTATATCTGCAACATATTGATTAATTTTTTGCATATTTTGCAATCCGTACATCCATTTTAGGAAGAGAAACATCGCAATAATGATGAATTAGTGTCTTTATATATCAACAACTGCGAAATTGCATAGGTAGATAGAGAGATGATAACAATAACAAGGATAATGAAAAATAATCATGATAATTATTGTTTCTATGGATGTATGAAGAGGATAATTCAAAGGAAATAAGAAAATTAAATATCTTTGATGAATGAACAAGGGGAAATGTGATCCTGATTACTCTCTCTCTCTTTAGCCTTCAATTTCGTTCTGAAAACCTGAATTGAAGGAGAAGGAATATTAGAAAATGGATGGTGAGTGAATAAGCAAAATAGGATGAATAGTTAAGCAGAAAAAGAAGAATGAATAAGCAAAATGATGGAGGGAAAAGGGATAAAGAGATAAGCAAAGAACAATAAATGAATAAAAGATGATAAAGATAAGGAAACATAAGTATAAGATACAAAAAAGTAACATAGTAGATAAAAAAAAAAAAAAAACTAAGCAAAACTGATGAAGAAAAATGAGAAAAAAATACATAAGTATGCAAGCAGTAATGAAGAAATAAGAGAGAAAATCGAAAAAGCAATAAAGAAAGAAACAATAAAGTAAACAAAGACTGGTAAAGAAATGACAAATAAAAAATATATAAAACAAAGAAAAAAAGGAAAACAGAAAAAAATGAAAATATCAAATAGATATCGAAAAAATATTAACAATGTCTATTTAAAAAAAAAATGATGAATGATTATGTAAAACAAAACAAAAAAAGAGAAAAAAAAAACAGAAAAAGTATTAATCAGTAAGCAATGAACATTCTAACATTTAAAGAGATTTTTGAAGTACATTCCAAGAAGGACGAAGAAATAACCCCAAAAACGATAAAAAATAAATAAGAAAGATTAACATTCATGAATAAGAACAAACACGAATAACGCAAGCAAATGATGACGAAGAAGTGAACACACACAAACAATAACGAAGAAGTAAACACACACAAACAATACAATTAAAACATCTAAAGAGCATGATAATCATTCCCGTGCGTGGATGATAGAGCAACAACAACAACAACAACAACAAAATCGTAGATAAGACCGAGGTTCCGTATTCCTTGTCGTCGCTCGTCGCCAGAGGTCGTGACAAACGTCTTCCGTCTCCCGTTATTCGCGAAGTGGCAACTGGTCCAGCTGCTCCCTTTATAAGGCACGAAAGTGGCGCGAGGAGTTAGTGTAAGACTCCTGTTTGTTGTGTCATCATGAAATCCCTGGTGAGTTGAAGGGACGATGGAACGGCGGGAGAGGTGGAATGGTGGACATGTACTGTGTACACAAGAGATATATATACTCAGGCAGTTCACATATATATATACACACACACACACATATACTGTATGTATATGAATATATGTATATACATATATATATATATATATATATATATATATATACATATATAAATATATATATATATATATATATATATATATATATATATATATATATATATATATATACACAAATATATGTATATAAATGAAATGAGTGTGTGTATGTATATATATATATATATATATATATATATATATATATATATATGTATATATATATATATATATATATATATATATATATATATATATATATATACAAACACACACACACACATGTATATGTATATATATATATATACATATATATATATATCTATATATATATATATATATATATATATGCAAAGCAACATCTTCGCAAATCTCTCTGAACTGAACTGAACTGTGAGAGAAGTCAGTGTAAGACTCATCGTTGTTATATCATCATGAAATTCCTAGTGAGTGACTTTGGTCTCGTTTTCTCTTTTCCCTCTAAGGTTAATTAAAACTTTTGATGAAATCACTTCTTCAAATGTTTCTCTTTCGTAATCCAGAACAGCAAAGTTTCTCTCAGAAAAACGTAAAATGATATATGCCAGTATGTTAGTATTCAACTAATTTTCATAATATAACTTTTTGTTTTTGAATAACTCTTGTTCCACTCACTGACCTTCTGTCTCGTTAAGTTCTCTTTCTCTCTCTCCCGCTTTCTCTCTCTTTCTCTCTCTCTATCACACACACACAAACTTCAAACTTCCTTCATCTAATTACGTGATGATGAATGCCATAGTATAATGTTCTCTTATGACAGTGTACTTTGCAGCAAAACGTAAAACTATTGAGGTGAATATTCTCTGACCCTACGCCTTGTGTCCAGGTTCTGTTTGGCGTGATTGCCGCGGCCCTCGCTGCCCCCCTTCCCGGCGACAAGGTGGTTGCCGTGCACCATGGTGTGGCACCCGCTCCTCTCACCTACGGCGTGCACCATGGCGTGGCACCCGCTCCTCTCACCTACGGCGTGCACCATGGCGTGGCACCCGCTCCTCTGACCGTCGGCGTGCAACACGCTGTGGCTCCTGCAGCTGTGTCCTATGCTGCCCCTGCTGTGCACCACGCCGTGGCATACGCTGCCCCCACCCCAGTGGCACTGCCCCCGGCTGAGGTCAAGGTCCCTGTCACCCGAACCCACGTCGAGGTTCCCGTTCACCAGAAGGTCCACTATGGCAGCCAGAGCTACGTAGCCGGTGCCACCACCACCATCCACAAGCCGTCCCTGGCTGCCCCAGCCATTGCCCCGCCCTCCACTCTCCTGGCTAAGGTCAGCCACAATGCCCCCGAGCTCACCATCCAGCGCCAGGAAGTGCCCGTCGACAAGTTCACTCCCAACTTCGTTGACACTCCCTACCACGCTGGCACCATCGTCAAGTACACCGAACCCGAAGTGCGTGAGGTTAAGGTGCCCACCCCGTACGCCCAGCCCATCGCCGTGCCTCAGCCCGTGGCCGTGCCCCACCCCGTGGCCGTGCCCCACCCCGTGCCCGTCCGCCAGGAACTCCACTCCCTCACCGTCCACAACGCCGTGCCAGCCGTCCATGCCGTCCATGCCGTCCCAGCCGCCGTGGTCAAGGCCGACTATTAAGCCTTGAAGCCGGTGCAAAGCCGCAGATATTCACGTCACGCAAGAACCTCTTCTGATGTACATTTGTACCATATCAATTTATCAATAAATGTATAAAATCCCAGCGATACTTGTTATTTCCAATATCAAGTGGTATAGGATTGAAAAACATCCTTCGGAGAACCAAGCCCCCGAAGAAAGGGTACCACCGAGGAGCAACCTAACTTCTTGGATACATAGAGCTCTATTATTCAAATTGAGAATGACAATATCAAGAGAATTCAAAGTATTAGAAGTAACAGTAACAGTAAAGATAGTATTGATGATACTGATAATGACAGTTTTAAGAGCGAGAGTGTTTAATATAGTTATCACTGTCATTCTCAAAACTGTCAGATAAGAGTGTGTCTACGTGTGTCTGGGAATTCTTTGTTCCCTTCAGACGGCATGCTTTTAGTTCCATCAGTCTTTTACTTTTGCTACACAATGTCAGTTAGCGAATGCATTTAGGTTCATGGTGTCTCGTTGCTGGCATTGCACATAACACACCAACACATCGACGTCGACTTTGAAAGCTTCAGATCGATAGATAAAACAGCAGTGTACCGTAAATTAACATCAGTTGTCTGTCTGTCTGTCTGTGCTCACAGCGATGTATCTAACATATTTTGATATGTTGATGCTTGTAAGTTATGTTGCCAACGTCGCGTCGTTATGTGGTCACTCTGTAACAAAGATGCTTCGCTGTAAACTACTCGTCTTGAGGAGATGATCCTTATTAGGTGCATAAGGGTGAATTTTGTATATACTGTAAAATCTCCGTAGCAGGCATTCCTTAAGCTCACACTCAAACATTCTTCGTGATTGCATGCATCGTTCTTTGCAATTACAGCCAAGAATAAAAAAACACACACACATAAGAAAGTGATCTTCAAAAAACATATCGTCAAAAACACTATAACCCTAAAAAACACATAAAAAAGTGATTTTCAAAAAACATATCGTCAAAAAACACTATAACCCTAAAAAAACACACTTAAAAAAGTGATCTTCAAAAGACATGGTCAAAAAAACACTCTAACCCTCAAAACACACACACAAAAAGTAATTTCAAAAAAACATATTGTCAAAAAAATCACTATAACCGTAATCTAAGGTTTCACACGTGAACAAATCAAACATGATGGAGTCACTAACAAATATACGAATACCTTGAAGTTTCTCCGGCTGCTAAACGAACCGAGTTATGGCGACGGAAGCTTTGTCTCTTTTCTGTGGGTTTCTTCAAGAAAAATTGCAGGACCTTCTTTAAGAAAGTTCTGCGCATGCGTTAGAGTATTATCGGTTAATCGATGTAAGAACAAATTTAAACCACATACTAGGTTATATTGATCTTAGATAAAATCATATTGGGAATCAATTAATTAATTAGCTTTCTTATCGCTGTACTTGCAGTAGCTTTATTTTCATACTGTTTAATTCTACGGGGTATGCACGCCTCGTTTCGGTTCAACTGGAGATATGTACTACAACTCAATATGTAAACAAATTTACAGGAAGTTTTTAGGAGTATATATATATATATATATATATATATATATATATATATATATATATATATATATATATATATAT
>BOPN01004089.1:121320-123820 GCA_017312705.2 Penaeus japonicus | reverse complement strand
GTATCTTCACTCCTACTCTGAGTGCCTTAACGAGTGTCTTAAAGTGCCGAACGCTTTAACGGTAATGATTTCTTGTTCGTATGATAGATTTATGCACATTTTTGTTGTTGTTTTTTGTCATCCTGTGTAGTGTTTGTTGCAGCCCGATGATACTTTTATTTTGGTTTTCTTTTATTACCTTTATCAGTTTAGTTTCTATCGGAAGCTTACTAAATCTTTGATGTATTACATCCTGTTGATTTGATTCGTGGCAAGATATCCTAATATAGCAAATGCCATTGATTTAGGATTCCAACATCCCATTTGAGGAAGAAAATTTCAACAAGCAACAACGTTATATCAGATTCAGCAAATCTATAATCATATGTGATTGAATTTCAATTACAAATACCAGCCTGTGTCTGATCGGGCTGACTATGTGTGTGTGTGTGTGTGTGTGTGTGTGTGTGTGTGTGTGTATATATGTATGTATATGTATATGTATATATATATATATATATATATATATATATATATATATATATATATATATATATATATATATATATATATATATATATATATATATATATATATATTCTTAACCAGACACCTTCTCCCCTACAAGCTATACTTTATTGCAGAAAGTAGGTAGGAAAGAAGGTATACACCGCTGACACTTCCTTTTCATAAATTTGAACAGTGCCACCACACACCTAATGGAAAGAAATGCAATCAGAATTGTATGAATAAGGAGACAGATTATGCTATTATATTTCCACTAAAGTGTTAAAGTATCATACTGCTTTTTTTCTTATTATTATTATTGCTTCCATCGCTATACAGTAAACTACAAACAATTACGTTTCTCTTGCAACAATTGCACTGACATGAATTCAATTGCTTCCCAAAAAATCGTCTGCAACAGTATCGTCTTATTATCATCTTGAGAAAGAAAGAAATATATCATTCTTAGTACTAAATATTTCATAATATTTCACAACATTTCTTTGTCACAATTCGTGATATTTCTGGTGTGATTCTTATGGTGATCACTTTTGATATTGTTGTTGCTTATAGATATAGCTGGTTTAATAGTTACAGTAGCAATATTAGTATTAGCAGAAGTAGCACTGGAGATTCTTATTTACAATTATTCAGGGTGTGTTGTGTTGATCATTGTTAAGAATAAATCTATTATTGTTTACATTAAGATTGTTATCATTATTATTGTTATTGTTATTGTTATTATTATTATCATTATTATTATTATTATTATCATTATCATTACTATTACTGTTATCATTATCTTTATCATTAACATTATTATATTTTATCATTATTATTATTATTACCATCATTATTATTATCATTACTGTTACTATTATCATTATCTTTTCATTATCATTATCATATTTTATCATTATTATTATCATTATTATCATTATTATTATTATTACTACTACTATTATTATTATTATAATTATTTATATTATTATTATTATTACTATCATTATGAACATCATTATCCTTTTTATGAAAATAATGATAAAATTAGTTATCATCATTATCATCATGGTAGATGGTGATGATGTTTCTGATTACAATAATAATCATTATTATAATTAATGACACTACTGTTATTATCATCATCACTCTCATCATTATTACCATTATTATTTTCATTACTATTATTATCACTAACATTATCAGCATTATTGATTTCATATTCATCCTCATCCTCATCATTTTCATCATTATCACTATCATGGTTATGATTATGATTATGATTATCATTATCATTATCATCATTATCATTATCATCATCATCCTTTTTATGAAAATATAAATAAAATAGATAGTTATAATAAGGATAATAATAATAATGACGAAAATGATAATAACAATAACAATAATAATAATAATAACAATAACAAGGATAATAACAATAATAATAATTATTATAATAACAATAGTAATAATGATAATGATAATAATTATAATAATAATAATAATAGTAATGATAATAACAATAATAATAACAATAACAATATTAATAATAATAATAATAATAACAATAAGGGTTATGATATTAATAAATACAAGAACAACAATAATAAAATAATAATGATAATGATGATGTCATCATTTATAGTGATGATAATAATAGTAGTAGTAGTAGTAGTAATAATAATAATAAATATAATAATGATAATGATAACGATTATAATAATAATAATGACAATAATAATGGTATGAGCAATAAATATCAGTTGTGTCAGAACCTTCATAATTATCATTATCAAGAACGTACGACTGAGTGAGTAAAGAGAGGATTGTATTATCACCATCAATTATTATGACCATTATCATCATCATCTTTAAATTTGTAATGATTATATTTTCATAAGTACAACAACCAAAACAATATCAATATTAGCAACAACAATAGAAATAAGAATAACGACCTTTTCCAATATAATAAAATTTCCCTTAACCCTCGATTACATAAGAGAATTTC
>BOPN01004089.1:106320-111320 GCA_017312705.2 Penaeus japonicus | reverse complement strand
TCTCTCCTCTCTATTCCACCTCTCTCCCTCTATCTCTCCTTTCTTTTTCGTCTCTCTCCCTCTATCTCTCCTTTCTTTTCCGCCTCTCTCCCTCTATCTCTCCTTTCTTTTCCGCCTCTCTCCCTCTATCTCTCCTTTCTTTTCCGTCTCTCTCCTTCTATCTCTCCTTTTTTTTCCTCCTCTCTCTCACCATCTCTCCTTTCTTTTCCGCCTCTCTCCCTCTATCTCTCCTTTCTTTTCCGCCTCTCTCCCTCTATCTCTCCTTTCTTTTCCGCCTCTCTCCCTCTATCTCTCCTTTCTTTTCCGCCTCTGTCCCACTATCTCTCCTTTCTTTTCTGCCTCTCTCCCTCTATCTCTCCTTTCTTTTCCGCCTCTCTCCCTCTATCTCTCCTTTCTTTTCCGCCTCTCTCCCTCTATCTCTCCTTTCTTTTCTGCCTCTCTCCCTTTATCTCTCCTATCTTTTCCGCCTCTCTCCCTCCATCTCTCCTTTCTTTTCCGCCTCTGTCCCACTATCTCTCCTTTCTTTTCTGCCTCTCTCCCACTATCTTTCCTTTCTTTTCCGCGTCTCTCCCTCTATCTCTCTTTTCTTTTCCGTCTCTCTCCCTCTATCTCTCCTTTCTTTTCTGCTTCTATCTCTCCTTTCTTTTCCGCCTCTCTCCCTCTATCTCTCCTTTCTTTTCCGTCTCTCTCCCTATATCTCTCCTTTCTTTTCCGCCTCTGTAAGTGGCTGACAGGTGCGGTCAGCAGACGTTTCTTGACAGAGTCTCTTTCAGGTTGGGGTGTCAGGGTGACACCTTGGTAGCGAGGAGAAGTCCAGACGAAGGTTCAGGTTAACAGGGTTTTATGCTTGGCAGCTTACTACAGAGTTATTTAGTACGCCCCTGGTGTTCCTTGTCTGGTGAGATTCACCAAGGGGAGCGGCTATATTCGGGCCCGTAGGCTTGTTTACATGACGTCATGAGATTCCCTACATGACGATGACGGCAACCTGGACTACCATATTTGGTTCGGTAGAGTCAGACCGCCGAATGCCTCTATTCCACAGGGAAATGTTTTAGACACAACTAAAGATTACGAGACGCGCTCGTGCGGTCTGCATGAAACGTAGATATAGATATATAGACTAGAACAAAGACATTAGGACTGAAATAATTAGTACAGCTATATGAGTACATTGAGACTAGTAATAATAATAATAATATGGCTATAAATATAGCAAAGTTGACCTGACCCGGCGATTGCCTTGCTAGATATGGTATTTGTATTCGATTCATTTCTGTATTTAATATCGTATATAAGCGTTCTATATAATTCTCACAAGGTCTCTCTCTCTCTCTCGCCTCTCTCCCTCTATCTCTCCCTACTTTTCCGCCTCTCCCTCTATCTCTCCTTTCTTTTCCGCCTCTCTCCCTCTATCTCTCCTTTCTTTTCCGCCTCTCCCTCTATCTCTCCTTTCTTTTCCGCCTCTCTCCCTTTATCTCTCTTTTCTTTTCCGCCTCTCTCCCTCTATCTCTCCTTTCTTTTCCGCCTCTCTCCCTCTCTCTCTCCTTTCTTTTCCGCCTCTCTCCCTCTATCTCTCCTTTCTTTTCCGCCTCTCTCCCTTTATCTCTCTTTTCTTTTCTGCCTCTCTCTCACTATCTCTCCTTTCTTTTCCGCCTCTCCCTCTATCTCTCCTTTCTTTTCCGCCTCTCTCCCTCTATCTCTCCTTTCTTTTCCGCCTCTCTCCCTCTATCTCTCCTTTCTTTTCCGCCTCTCTCCCTCTATCTCTCCTTTCTTTTCCGCCTCTCTCCCTCTATCTCTCCTTTCTTTTCCGCCTCTCTCCCTCTATCTCTCCTTTCTTTTCCGCCTCTCTCCCTTTATCTCTCTTTTCTTTTCCGCCTCTCTCCCTCTATCTCTCCTTTCTTTTCCGCCTCTCTCCCTCTATCTCTCCTTTCTTTTCCGCCTCTCTCCCTTTATCTCTCTTTTCTTTTCTGCCTCTCTCTCACTATCTCTCCTTTCTTTTCCGCCTCTCTCCCTCTATCTCTCGTTTCTTTTCCGCCTCTCTCCCTCTATCTCTCCTTTCTTTTCCGCCTATCTCCCTCTTTCTCTCGTTTCTTTTCCATCTCTCTCCCTCTATCTCTTCTTTCTTTTTCGTCTCTATCCCTCTATCTCTCTTTTCTTTTCCGTCTCTATCCCTCTATCTCTCCTTTCTTTTCCGCCTCTCTCCCTCTATCTCTCCTTTCTTTTCCGCCTCTCTCCCTCTATCTCTCCTTTCTTTTCCGCCTCTCTCCCTCTATCTCTCCTTTCTTTTCCGCCTCTCTCCCTCTATCTCTCCTTTCTTTTCCGCCTCTCTCCCTCTATCTCTCCTTTCTTTTCCGCCTCTCTCCCTCTATCTCTCCTTTCTTTTCTGCCTCTCTCCCTCTATCTCTCCTTTCTTTTCTGCCTCTCTCCCTCTATCTCTCCTTTCTTTTCCGCCTCTCTCCCTCTATCTCTCCTTTCTTTTCCGTCTCACACCCTCTATCTCTCCTTTCTTTTCTGCCTCTCTCCCTCCATCTCTCCTTTCTTTTCCGCCTCTCTCCCACTATCTCTCCTTTCTTTTCCGCCTCTCTCCCTCTATCTCTCCTTTCTTTTCCGCCTCTCTCCCTCTATCTCTCCTTTCTTTTCCGTCTCTCTCCCTCTATCTCTCCTTTCTTTTCCGGCTCTCTCCCTCTATCTCTCCTTTCTTTTCCACATCTCTCCCTCTATCTCTCCTTTCTTTTCCGTCTCTCTCCCTCTAGCTCTCCTTTCTTTTCCGCCTCTCTCCCTCTATCTCTCCTTTCTTTTCCGTCTCTCTCCCTCTACCTCACCTTTCTTTTCCGCCTCTCTCCCTCTATCTCTCCTTTCTTTTCCGCCTCTCTCCCTCTATCTCTCCTTTCTTTTCCGCCTCTCTCCCTCTTTCTCTCCTTTCTTTTCCGCCTCTCTCCCTCTATCTCTCCTTTCTTTTCCGCCTCTCTCCCTCTATCTCTCCTTTCTTTTCCGCCTCTCTCCCTCTATCTCTCCTTTCTTTTCCGCCTCTCTCCCTCTATCTCTCCTTTCTTTTCCGCCTCTCTCCCTCTATCTCTCCTTTCTTTTCCGCCTCTCTCCCTCTTTCTCTCCTTTCTTTTCCGCCTCTCTCCCTCTATCTCTCCTTTCTTTTCCGCCTCTCTCCCTCTATCTCTCCTTTCTTTTCCGCCTCTCTCCCTTTATCTCTCCTTTCTTTTCCGCCTCTCTCCCTCTATCTCTCCTTTCTTTTCTGCCTCTCTCCCTCTATCTCTCCTTTCTTTTCCGCCTCTCTCCCTCTATCTCTCCTTTCTTTTCTGCCTCTCTCCCTCTATCTCTCCTTTCTTTTCCGCCTCTCTCCCTCTATCTCTCCTTTCTTTTCCGCCTCTCTCCCTCTATCTCTCCTTTCTTTTCTGCCTCTCTCCCTCTATCTCTCCTTTCTTTTCCGCCTCTCTCCCTCTATCTCTCCTTTCTTTTCCGCCTCTCTCCCTTTATCTCTCCTTCCTTTTCCGCCTCTCTCCCTCTATCTCTCCTTTTCTTTTCACCTCTTTCCCTATATCTCTCTCCCTTTCTTTTCTCTTACTCCCCTCTATCTCTCCTTTCTTTTCCGCCTCTCTCCCTCTATCTCTCCTTTCTTTTCCGCCTCTCTCCCTCTATCTCTCCTTTCTTTTCCACCTCTTTCCCTATATCTCTCCTTTCTTTTCTGCCTCTCTCCCTCTATCTCTCCTTTCTTTTCCACCTCTTTCCCTATATCTCTCCTTTCTTTTCTGCCTCTCTCCCTTTATCTCTCCTTTCTTTTCCGCTTCTTTTCCTCTATCTCTCCTTTCTTTTCTGCTTCTATCTCTCCTTTCTTTTCCGCCTCTCTCCCTCTATCTCTCCTTTCTTTTCCGCCATTTTCCCTCTATCTCTCTTTTCTTTTCCGCCTCTCTCCCTCTATCTCTCCTTTCTTTTCCGCCTCTCTCCCTCTATCTCTCCTTTCTTTTCCGCCTCTCCCTCTATCTCTCCTTTCTTTTCACCTCTTTCCCTATATCTCTCCTTTCTTTTCTGCCTCTCTCCCTCTATCTCCTCCCTTTCTTTTCAGCTCTCTCCCTCTAGCTCTCCTTTCTTTTCCTTACTCTCTCCCTCTATCTCTCCTTTCTTTTCCGCCTCTCTCCCTCTATCTCTCCTTTCTTTTTCCCCTCTCCCTCTATCTCTCCTTTCTTTTCACCTCTTTCCCTATATCTCTCCTTTCTTTTCCGCCTCTCCCTCTATCTCTCCTTTCTTTTCCGGCTCTCTCCCTCTAGCTCTCCTTTCTTTTCCGCCTCTCTCCCTCTATCTCTCCTTTCTTTTCACCTCTTTCCCTATATCTCTCCTTTCTTTTCTGCCTCTCTCCCTCTATCTCTCCTTTCTTTTCCGCCTCTCTCCCTCTATCTCTCCTTTCTTTTCCGCCTCTCTCCCTCTATTTCTCCTCTTTTCCGCCTCTGTAAGTGGCTGACAGGTGCGGTCAGCAGACGTTTCTTGACAGAGTCTCGTTCAGGTTCGGGTGTCAGGGTGACACCTTGGTAGCGAGGAGAAGTCCAGACGAAGGTTCAGGTTAACAGGGTTTCATGCTTGGCAGCTTACTACAAAGTTGTTTAGTACGCCCCTGGTGTTCCTTGTCTGGTGAGATTCACCAAGGGGAGCGGCTATATTCGGGCCCGTAGGCTTGTTTACATGACGTCATGAGATTCCCTACATGACGATGACGGCAACCTGGACTACCATATTTGGTTCGGTAGAGTCAGACCGCCGAATGCCTCTATTCCACAGGGAAATGTTTTAGACACAACATAAGATTGCGAGACGCGCTCGGGCAGTCTGCATGAAACGTAGATATAGATATATAGACTTAAACAAAGACATTAAGACTAAAATAATTAGTACAGCTACATGAATGCATTGAGACTAATAATATAATAATAATATTATGGCTATAAATATAGCAAAGAAAGCTTAAGATAAATGACGGAGATGCATATACAATT
>BOPN01004089.1:64553-71331 GCA_017312705.2 Penaeus japonicus | reverse complement strand
TTTTTTGTATCTTTATTTCTCTCTCTCTTAACTGAAAACTAACCAAGGAAAAAATGAAATAAGGTGAAGAAAATATTCGTGAATATTTCATAAGGTTCATGCTGTATATGATAAGAAGACATCATGCTAAAAAGCACACTGCCTTGTTTTAATTAGAGCAATATCACTGCCTCATCTATTTTTTTTTTTTTTTTTATCACTGGGGATATCCAAAGCAGAATAATAAAATAATGGTAAAAAAAAGTTTACATGTAATCATACTCACAATGCTTTCACAGGAAAACTAATAATTACAAAATTATAGACTTTAAGAAGTAAAGGATATTCCACGGGTAAAATATGCACATTGCAGAGACTTGTGTACATACATACAGGGGGGGAGAGGGGGGAGAGGAGAGAGAGAGAGAGAGAGAGAGAGAGAGAGAGAGAGAGAGAGAGAGATGAGAGAGAATCAGAAAGAAAGAGATGGAGAGGTAGAGAGAATGGGAAGTATAGTATGTAAGAATGTGTTTATGTGTCTGCCTTTGTGGTTTACACATTACTAAATAAGGTCTAAATCTTTTTGCAAAACATCTTTAATACAAGAAATCACCAAGCTCCTTCACCTATGCACTTTCATGGTTATCCTAAAACTGTTCAACATTATAAAAGATCCTGCTATACTAGAGCCAATTTAATTTTTGAAAAATAAACACTCAGTTCTAGTTTTCCTTTTTCTTTTAATAGCTGCAATGCACTGAATTTACAGTGTAATTATTATACAAGAACTAAAAATAACAATAATAATGCAAACTTCAACTGGTCTGTGCCCTACACACATGCTTCCATCCACATTTCCAACTTATCAACATAAACTCATTTTAAATACTGTTTAATAGGAGGAAGCTTTCCTCACAGTAAACAAAGACGAGGGACTCATCACACCGAGAAAACTTAAGCATTAAAGAGCATCACAGGATTCTGAATACACACGAACCTTCTAATTAGTCACGTTTTATTGAACAAGGTGGAGCTGTACAAAATGACCTTGTGTTATATACGAGGATTGGAGGAATTTAGCAGGGAAAAAAAAAAAAAAAAAGATGTCGCAAGGTGAGTTGAAGTGATGGAACGATGAGAGAGAGAGAAATAGATAGATAAAGAGATAGAGAGATATAGAGATAGATAGAAAGAGAGAGATCATCTGCATTTCAGAATCATTTTTCCAGTGTAAAACCTCAGAACTACCCTCCCTTACCACCCCCCATAAGCATATAAAAAAAAGGATAAAACTATACATATATATTGGGTAACCAAAAAAAAAAAGGAAAAGGAAAGAATAAATCCACAGCCATAGTTGAATAAATCATGCTTTTAAGATAAAGCCTTAATAACTTGTAAGCCATTGATTACAGCACTAAGTATAAATATTTCCTTTGTAGGGTATAGGATATCAGAAATATTCCCATCATCTAAAATATATATAACCTTCTTCTTTCAAGTTTATTATCATTAGTTATTATTTTCCATTTGAGAGTTAAACATGCAGGCCACATAATACTTATCATTAAAAATACTAGTGACAGCCCCAAAGCAGACTCCTCGGCTTACAGAACTGTCAATAAAAAGTCAACAATCATCAAGACAATGGTCAAGTTTTTAATGTAAATACAAGACAGCAATTTTCACTTTCATTTGATGTACATCTGCATGTGACTTCCGTCCGCCTGTTCATCACAGCTCGATCGATGGCTAAAGCGCATTTCCCTGCCTCGTCTCTTCATTCCTGGCATGGACACTGGTCTTGTACGATCTTGAGAAGCACAACTGAATCACACTGACAATGCACACTGGTTATAGCGAGCAACTTTTAGCGTATTATATAGTTCTAGGAGTTCTGTATCAGTCTGTCTCTTTAGTTTAATTTTTCAATTTTTTTTCGGTTCTTTTCCTTTCCAACATTTTACATATCCTAGTTCTTACAAAATTTTAAAATAGAAAAGAAAAGGGGAAAAAAAAGCGTGAAAAAAAGGAGAAAAATCTAAATTTCATATATATCTGATTATCGTGGCTAAAAAACGAAGGCTAGTCACAGCCCCTTATAAAATCTGGAACTCCTTTTTCAGTTCAGCCATGAGTTTCCAGTCTGTTTTACTGAGATCGTCCCTAAAGTAGTCCTTGCAAGCATTTATCGACTCGCGTGAGATCTTGCTGACCAGTATGTCCTCATTATCGAAGTGCCGCCCAAAAAGCTTAGGCGTGTGACCAGGGAGTGGTTCAATCTTAATGCACACATCTACTCCCTTCTTTGCCAGGTCAACATTCTTGTGGTCGTACTCCATCGAAGTCACCATTCCGATTTCCACAAACTACAGCGATTGGAAAAGAGGAAAATTATTTCATTAAAATGAGTAATGCTGAAATAGCAAAACTCTACTCCTTTTACAATCAGATGAATATGGAGTAAGATTTTTTTTTTTTTTTTTTTTTTTTAAACATCTATACCCATTCTGTTTGTCAAATAAAATATATCAACAAACACAGAATCAACACTATTCAAACATAAGCACAAGCTTTATTGAAGAGAGACTAAAAAAGACCATAATACCTCACCTCTTTACTAGGCACGCAGAGAGGTGTCCCTGTTCTTAGTACTCCAGCTTCCACTGTAACACCCAACACTATGGGGTCACGCTTGTTAAATATAGCCTGTGGAAGATTAACAAATATTATCACAAATTTTTTTTTAACAAACTTAAACATACTTCAACCAAATCCCAAAATTCATAAGTTGATTGGAAACAAACCTATACTATTAAATTCAATCTTCACCCTTAAAAAATACAACCAACAAGGGGTTAAATTCACTGGATCGTGGAAGGATCTTCTCTCTTCAGGGACTAAAAAAAGATAATCCTACTTTAACCACAAAACTCTCTCCAAGCTCAAAATTGGAAACACTTAAAAGACCCTTTAGGGATGCACTGCCTCCCCTCTCTGTTTTTCCCCCTTTGATGGAATAGAGGCTCAATGCTTTAACAAGGAAAATTTTGGACTTCGACATGTCAAGCTCTACCACACTAACAAAATTACATTTTACTACTATGCATCAAATACATACTGCAAGCTGGAGTAGCAAATTCCAAAATTGCTAGAAGGTGCTGCAAGTAAATTAAATACATGTAAAGCAATAAAACCTATACTGTTGTGGTTGGATGAAACCTATTATAGTACCAGATTAGGTCCCATTTACATTAAGAGGTGGAAAAACACCTCACAGTTTTTGACAGCTTCCAAGTGACCGTCACTATTTTACTTATAAAATAGTGATGAATCATTGCTAATTAACCCGTTAATGCTGGGTGACAAAATATCACGTTAAGTGGTGGCAGTAACTGCCATCAGGGATGAAATAATTTGTCATTGCCATTCTTCTGGCCAGCATGCCAGGTGATCAAGGCTTGTAGCACTTGGCTGTGGCCAGAGCAGGGAAATAGCCCCAGGTGTTAGGCTTCCGCATTTGAAATGCCACAGCATTTAGGCCACTTAGAGTCAAAACAAAATTAACCCCTTCAACACGAGGACGCGTATATTGCGTCCTCGCAGCGCTTGCGTCAAACCCAAGGACGCGCATATTGCGTCATGGCTCAATTCTGGTGGAATTGAGTTTTCTTTCTTCCGGATACTGTACGAGATCTTTCAGAATAGAGGTCGGATATGATACGATATATTACTTAACTTTCATTATCAATATTTTATTACATAAGAGTGGGATTCGCTTATACCAAGGGAGGCATTGATGGGCCCTGCTAGCAATCATTTTATTATTTATTCATGGAACATTATGTAAAAATATTAAACACATTATGATTAGTTTACCATACAATTTCAATCGTTTTCTTTGGTCATCTGAGTGAGGCCTCCCACCAAGGTCACTCTTTCCATCTTCCACCCAACCCATGTAAATAACACATGCATATGGGGGAAGAGCTTAACTATGCATATTTTGATATATAACACATGATGATTATGTTGAGGTTTTGGCTTAAAACTTGTCATATTCAGTAGCGACGTCTAAAATTTGGCGCGTGCCGGCAGCTCGGATACGACGCGAGGAGCGTTTTCTACTGCCCGTAGTGAAGGGGTTAAATAAATTAACCCTAGTGAAGTAATGATCTTCAAACTTCGAAATCAAAACAAAATATTAAAAAGAGGTAAAAACATTAAAATAAAAACAAATAATCCCAACACAATCTAACAACTTGAAATGATAAATGTTGAAAGGAAATCTTAAAAAAACGTAAGGCATACATACGGAAAAAAAAACAAGGTCATCTAAATTCAAATCAAATAAAAAACACAAATTGTGTTCAGGAAACTTCCCAGCCTCAACCCCAGTCCTTGAGAAAAATCTGTCACCTCTTGCAAACTGACTCACCGTAGGAATAATCTTTAGCCGTGAGGGGAACACAGCCACATGCTTAAACTCATCCTGCTTCTTCTTCTTGTAGTCCTTGAGGTATTCGACGTAGCGATCACCCAAGTGGTATATGGTCTCCTCAGAAAAGATTTTCACTCCTTCCTGCACAAAAAGAAAAAAAGAAAAAAAAAGGGGGAGGGTGATCTCATACAAATTATAATATTTAGGTAAAATACTTTTTAATTAGGTAACTAAATAACAGTAAATAAAGATCATTTACATTAGAAAGCATTGTTTCATTTCTCAATGTACCAATTTTCTGTAAAGTGAACTTTTTGGTCACTGAATACATGAAAAACAACAGATAAACAATATAAATAAATAAAATATACAAAAAAAAAAAAAAAAAAAACTGTCTCATTCCCTTACCTTGTCAGCCAGCTCCTGTGCATCCTTTTCCACCTTGACATCAAAGGCCAGGATGACAGCATACATGGGGTCATGCTCCAGCATAGCTGCGGCGCGCATCACATCCCTCTTGACCACGGGACCTACACGGATCCCTGAATAAGGCACATTGTTGGCCTTGAAGAACTCTAGTAGAGCCTCCAAAGCACCAAGGGTTGAAGCTTGGACATACACGCCACGCTCCTTCACCTGTGAAATGCATATGAGTGGGGAGAGATTTAGCAAATAAAAGAAGATTTATAAAGTAAAACAATCAAAACAAAAGAGGAATCATACTTCAAGCTAAAGAGTGCCTGGAAAGGGGGCAATAAGGATGGTCCAATTGTAGAGGTATCACTCCATTCAGAGAAATAATAAGGGGAAGAAGTGGAAGAATAAAATAACTAAATATGGAGAAAGAGAGAGAGCTGCAACAGAGAATAAGAAATAGATGGAAGAGGTAGAGGATAAGATAAGCTCACCTTAATTGACCTCATGGCTGTCTTGAACTCTTTGTCGACCTCTTCTTTCAGCAGATCGACCTCGTCCTCGTGATATGACACCAACAGGTTGAGGCCAGCTATAGCTTTCTCGAGCTCTCTGGCAGCAATTTTGACTCCCTGAGCAGCCTTCACCTCCTTGAACTCATCATACTGACCTTTGACGCGGATCTCCTTGAGGGGTTTGGGGAGGAGTAGAGATCTGTGGGAGGAGGTTTTGGTCATACAGATCCAGATTATTTAGGATATCCTGTAATTTGGAACGGGAAGTGGATGGAAGAGGAGAGGAAACAGGGGGGAGTGTACTGGGTCTCTAACCCTTCCAATTTATAGAATTCATACAAAAGGGGAAAGAAAACAAAATTTTTAAATGGAAATCTCCTATCAAGTATGTGTTGATGAACAAAAGAAAGAAAACATGAAAGAAAGAATTAAAGTAAAAATATCAAAGAAAAGAACAAATAACGAGTATTGTTTCTTTTTCTTTTACCGTATCTGAGTGACGATAGGACCCTCAGTGCCCGCTAAAATAATTGTGTCTCCTTCTCTAAGTCTGCCATTAATTAGGATGACGTCTATGGTTGTGCCGTGACCTTGAATTGTCTTGACTTCCAGGACGGTACACTGCAAGCAGAGCAAAAGGAAACACGTGAAATTGCTCACCAAATGAGCAAATGTGATGAAATGAATTGCAATGTTTGTTTGTTTGTAATACTTGTATCTTTTCAAATTCATATATTTTATTGTGTGTGACTATGCATATATGTACTTTGAAGCATATATAGGAAGAACACCTCTGAGCTGGCATATTAAAACTATACATGTAGCACTGGGTAATTTCAGTTCCATTAAAGAAAGACAAAGAGCTGTGTTCATTATTAATACAAGGAGGATAAAAATGTCATAAATGAAGATTACAATATATGTAGCACAATCAAGCAGGTGAAGTTTGATAAGCATAAATTTATTTCTCTTCCAACATGACACCTGAAACCTACCTGCAACTCCTCAGTGAACATGAGTCTCTTGCTGAGTCTCTTCTGGCACAGGTTGCACACCATGGCAATGAGGTTGCCCATTCCATCACCAGAAATGGCACTGGTTGGCACTAGGGACACATAGGAGCGGGGATCAGGATTCTCCCAGAAGAGAGCTGCATTTAAGCCCTATGAAAAGAGATAAAGTAGTAACTGTAATAATGATAGTAACATAAATTATAATGATAATGGTATTAATAAGAATATCATTAATATAAAATATATTACCAATGATGGCAAAATATTTTTCTGTAAAGCTGTTCAATGGAAATCCAGATGTATATCACAATTCATTATTATTCCATAGGGCTAAATTTTACACTGATATGGGTCATAATAAAATACACTGTAGGGAAATAACCCTCTCTGGATGGGTGGTACACCACGGGTACCGC
>BOPN01004089.1:54553-57053 GCA_017312705.2 Penaeus japonicus | reverse complement strand
TATATATAAATATATATATATATATATATATATATATATATATATATATATATGTATATTTATATATATATATATATATGTATATATATAAATAAATAAATAAATATATATATATATATATATATATATATATATATATATATATATATATATATATATATATATATATATATACATATATATATATATATATATATATACATATATATATACATATATATATATACATATATATATATATATATATATATATATATATATATATATATATATATATATATATATATATATGTATATATGTATATATATATATATATATATATGTATATATATATATATATATATATATATATATATATATATATATATATACATATATATATATATATATATATATATATATATATACATGTATATATATATATATATATATTCATTAACGATGGTTGATTTATTAATAAATAGAGGTAGTCTTTACAAACACATACACCTATTTTATTTTTCTCGATCGTCGAGAAACGTGGACTGTAAAATGTTGGCTCGATAATTTTTTTAAAATTCATTAACGATGGTTGATTTATTAATAAATAGATGTATTCATTAACGATGGTTGATTTATTAATAAATAGATGTAGTCTTTACAAACACATACACATATTTTATTTTTCTCGATCGTCGAGAATCGTGGACTGTAAAATGTTGGCTCGATAATTTTTTTTTAATTCATTAACGATGGTTGATTTATTAATAAATAGATGTAGTCTTTACAAACACATACACATATTTTATTTTTCTTCGTCGCTGATAATCGTGGACTGTAAAATGTTGGCTCGATAATTTACAAATACATACACTATTTGTTTTCTCGATTATTCAAAAGCGTTGACTTTAAAATGCACAACATGTAAAAAAAATTGTACAAGTCTCTCTTTTTCTATAAAACTTACAAAAATCAAAAAGTCAACCTGATGAAAACTCTACAAGTCTCTCTTTTTCTATAAAACTTACAAAAATCAAAAAGTCAATCTGATGAAAAATATACAAGTCTCTATTTTCTCGTAAAACTTGCAAAAATATAAAAAAGTATTATGACCAGTTATTACTCTTCAATAATACAAGACTTTTATTACCATTATTAGTCCTACAAGCCCACCTACAAGTCTCTTTTTTTCTTCTATATGTTATAACTACTATATTATTACAAGAAAGAAAATAAAGATTTATCTCAATATATCTATTTATATATATATATATATATAAAATAAATAAATAAATAAATCTGTAGACTTCGTACATCTGGCAGTGAGTTACATGGACTAATAAAGAGAAGTCCAGATACAAATGCAAACACATCAAGCACTGATGAAAAAAATGTCTTTTGACAAATATCAGAAATGTGAAAAAGTACAACTAATAGTCAAATCCATCATGATCATCTTTGAGAAGATGGATATCAAAAGGGGGGGGGGGGGGGATGATGATGATGGTCATTAAAAAGGGGAAAGGAGAAGAAACCCTCAACTATTTAAAGTCTCCAACCATACTCTATTTCTCCCAACTAGCTCCTCCTCCTTACCCTCATCTTCCTCCTCGTCATCTGTGATCTCGCCCCAGTCATCTTTCACGTCCTCTTCCTCCTCATCGTTATCCCAGGAATCCTTGACTTCGTCCTCCTCCTTGGCTTCTACCTTGGGTCCTTCTGTCTCTGTCTTGTCCTCCTTCCCTTCTGTTTTTTCTGAGGAAGAGGGGGACGTTATGTTTAGCACATGTGTGCATTTTTGGGTGTGTGGTATAGCAATCTTACTTTTTTCAACCTGAGTAGCATGCCAAAAACCATAGCCTGCTAGATGGGAAACCATCCTCCTTGAAGGTTAATAGAAGAAGAAAGAAAGAAAGAAAAAAAAACATGTGGAAAGAGAAAGAAAGAAAATAATAAATAAAATAATAATAAATAAAGACCTGCCATACCTTCCTCCTGTTTCTCCTCCTTCTTGGGCTTTTTGGGCTTGACCTTTGACCCTGGCCGGGCACGCTTCTCTCCCTGCTCTGGCAATTTGAGTCCCTGGGCCTGTCATAAAGGATTTAAAATCAAAATAATGATGACAAAAATAATAAAGATTAGAATTTAAAATGATGATGAAAATAAACTGACAGACTAAACACTACTACAACATGCAATGATAACTAATGACAATAAACATCCAATGACCATTTTTTTTTCTATCCAATAGATAATTATAACAAAAAAAATAATTTATCAATTAATTTCTTTACTGACACAATCATCATCTATCATTCCATTCTCATATCACAAAGGCAAAGACAGTAATTAATAACAGCTTAAGACTGTAAATTTCTGTTCCAAATAAAGATAATGCTTAACATCCATACACCAAATAGAAAACAATAAATACCTGAATACTCTTCAAAGGAGAAAAAAAATTATATATCTATCTATCTATCTATCTATATGTATACATATATGTGTATAAATATATAT
>BOPN01004089.1:44739-54453 GCA_017312705.2 Penaeus japonicus | reverse complement strand
ACTCCAAAAAATTAAATACATACATATATAGATATATATATATATATATATATATATATATATATATATATATATATATATATATATATATATATATACATATATAAGTAATAATTTTTTTAATCAAAATAACTACCACTAAAGAGGCAAAACATGATACCTTTAAGAATCTCAAGTCAAATTTTGACTCTAGGCATGTCCAGGTGCAAGAAATAAGCACAAAATCCCTATGAGGATTGGTTTAAATGCCTGATATCTAAATACCTCTGAACCATGTGTTGTCATAAGGGAATTGTAGTATTTTCTTTATATATTCTTTTCCTATATTTGACAGGTGGTATATTTTATCAACTCATTCCTGACGGGTCATATCTTCGAAGTGTTGCTCGCGTGTTATCTTCCCAATTCCTCCGGGAAGATAACACGCGCGCAACACTTCATTCCAGGGTGTTTTCCCACTGCAGAGGGCTGTGCTGATCCTCTCAAAGCATTTTTCACCAACCCTATCCATATGGTTTGCATGATTGCAAATATTGCCATGTTCAGTGGATTTGTTTCAGTTGAAAAACATGTTACAGCAATGCTTTTCTAGTGTTATTTTATTGAACTTTGCCTATATTCTTCAATTCTATTTGATAATAACAATGGAAATTGGAAGCATTCTTTTAGTGGGGCATCAAAAATGATGTTTTATACTTATCATTTTTTTCCCAAAACAAAGAGAATATAAATAATCATACATATACATAAGACTATGTACATATATCTTGTGACGTGACGTGACGTGACATGACATTATTTTCACGGCTAATTACCAAATTAGAAATAGTACTAAAATAGTCATTCTTAATTTTATATTATTTCTTGGCCAATTCACATTTGATTTTACAATGGTTTTTCAACTCAGATCTTTTCATTCAACCAATCAGAAGCAGAAATTACCATGTTTTGTCAACATCATGTAGTTTTCTGTGATTTTTTTTTTTTTTTTTTTTTTTTTTGGTTATATCACATTTTATGACATTCAAACACCAAAACTAAAGGAACAGAGTCTAAGATTTCAGCACTTCACAACTGCCCCGTCCGCAACTAAATGACATCTTAGGACATCACCCATGTGCAGGGATATTTTCTGACCACGTAAAAGGATGTCAATTAGACAGCTTGCCTGTCTATTGCAGTCTACCCCCTTAACCCTCTCCCGACGGGGCACGTGCTACGTGAAAACCCCTATGCCGGACCATTGCAATATTGCATTGGAATCATCACACTGGCATGACGCCCCGGCATTGGGAATTTAGCTGTGTCATACGAGTGTGAGGCACCGTCATCATAGGGTTAACACATGAAAATAAACAAATAATCAAACGTTTATATAACATATGCATAAAAAGAAAAAGAAATAGATAGGAATAATAGGAGGAATAAAATAATCATATAAAATTTATACATAACACAAACAAACAAATGAATACATGAAGGTAAGAGGTTTCTCCTGCCTATTAGTACCTTGAGGTGTTCCAACATCTCCTGTGCCCTGCGTTGGTCCTGCTTCTGCTTCGCCGTGAGCAGGCGCCCCTCCTGCCTCAGCCTTTCTTTCCTCTCCTTCTCCTTCTGCTTCTTCCTCTCCTTCCTTTCTTGCTCAAGACGTTTTGCTTCTTCGATCTGTCTGAGCTGGGGGGTAAGTGGAAGAATTTTTTAAAATTACCATTTTTTAAAATGTGATTTTGGTTTCTGCTACACTATTATCACATTTTCTTTCTATATATTTTCCTTACTAGTTCAACTATCCATATTTGAAGTGTCAGATATTCCACTTGCATTACTTACAATGACAAAATTATTTGTTAAAATTCATTTTCATAATTACTTTAATCTATAAACACTATACTCTATAATACAGCCATAATTATCTGATGTATCTTTCCTTTACTATAAAGATTAGTGGTGTATATTACAAAACTTCAAGGAATTCAGCTTAGGATAGCTTAAAGCACATTTACAGAAGTACATCTGGTATTATCGCTCTTGCTCACTTACACAGAGAGAAGACCAACGTAATCAACTTACTCTCTCTTCCTCTTGTCTCTGTCTCTCCTCTTCCTCCTTCTGAAGTCTCTCCTCCTCCTCCTTCCTCTTGGCCAGTGCTTCCTTCATGGCTGCTAGCATCTTGGCACTGGGTTTGCCCTTCTTTGACTTGGTTTCCTCCTCCTTCTCAGGCTCTCCCTTCTTCTTCTTTTTGCCTGGGGGGGGGGGGGGGAAAGGTGAGGAGTTGAGGAAGAAGGAATGGGAAGGTGGGGAAGTGGAGAAGGGATGACAGAAGGACACAGAGGGGGAAGGTGGAGAGGGAAAGTGAGGGAGATAGAAGAAGGTGACCAGGTAGGGAGAAGGAGATGGGAGGTTGGGAGGTAGGGTAATGGGGAGGGGGAGACAGAAGATAGGGAGGTGGTGAGACAACACTATTTAGCAAGGCCTTAATCAATAAACATTCTTCAAAATCTTAATCATTAATATTATCCATTTGCAGACACAATAAGGTATTCTTCACCTGCACTCTCTCTCACACCAGACAAATCAAAGTTTTTTCATCAATTATGCATTTCTTTATAAAATATAATAAGATCATTATCCTAATCAAATATCCCTCTTTAAAATATGTCTGCAGAAACTATCCACATGAGCTACCTACATTTTCCATCTACCTAAAAACAAGTTAAAATTTCTCAATCCAACTTTAACCCATTCGTGCTGGATGACGTGCTGACACGTTTTGTGTTTTTTGCTTCAGAAGCCGGTGACAAGATATTTGGGCAAGGCTGGCAGCCCAGGCTCGCGGCTTGTGAGCCCAAGAATCTCAAGGCGTTGGGCTTATGCTTTCGATAACCCCAGCATTACGACCATTCAAAGCCAGAATCGCCCAGGCATGAATGGGTTAAGCATACACATACTTGGGTTTGTCTGTATTGCTGCCTCTCAATCTTCTATTTCTCTCTAACTATGCTTGTATCTGTCTGTCACCTCTTTGTTTTATAGGCATAAATGTCTAACTTATCTATCAATCAATTTACTTATCCATCCTCCAATCCATCTACTTACCCATCTATCCAGTTACATTTCAGTCAATCCATTTTTTCATCTATTTCTTTACATAATCTTTTATCCCTTCACCCACTTATATATATCTGCATCTCAGTCTGTTAACCTATCTTCCCATTTTCTTTTCTTTTTCTTGTCTATCTATCCATGACTCAATTGATTTTTCCATATCAATCAATCAATCAATTTTTCTTTCCATCTATTCAATCATCCGCCTACCTATCCATACCTCATTCTGTCTGTCCATTTGTCCATCCATCCACCTACCTATTGCATACCCAAACAAAGCACAAGAAAACAGACATACTACTCACCATCTGCTTTGGCATCCGTCCGTCCGTCCATCCATCTATCCATCCACCTACCTATTGCGTAACCAAACAAAGCACAAGAAAACGGACAGACTACTCACCATCTGCTTTGGCATCCGTCCGTCTGTCCGTCCATCTATCTATCCATCCACCTACCTATTGCGTAACCAAACAAAGCACAAGAAAACGGACAGACTACTTACTATCTGCTTTGGCATCCATCTATCCGTCCGTCCATCCATCCATCTATCAATCCATCCACCTACCTATTGCATAAACAAACAAAGCACGAGAAAACGGAGAGACTACTCACCATCTGCTTTGGCATCAGCAGCTTCAGCCTTGGAGTCGGCCTAAAAGAAGAGGGAAAAGATTAATGCCCTTTTTGCAGGAAGGAAGAGACAGAGGCAGAGAGTGGCAGAGAGTGGTAGAGACAGAGGGAGAGAAACTTAAAAACTAAAAACTAAAAAAAAAAAAAAAAGATAAAAGTTAAAATGAGTAATTGAGTGAAAAAAATAAACAATAAGAAAAAAAATCAAAGAGAAGGAGAGAAATCAAATGAAAAAAGAGACAAACTGAATTTTTAAAAAATACCTAAAACTCACAAACTCCATTTACAATCTGTATATTTACCTTGGCTTCTGCAGCGTCTTTGTTTTTCTTTTTCTTCTTCTTGCTGGCCGCGCTCTCTTCTTGAGCTTCCTCCTAATGACAAGAGAAAGTCAGATACAGTTAATTAAATCAGTAAATGAAAGAGAACGAAAGAATGAAGGGAGACAGAAAGAGGGAGAGAGGAGGAGGGGGGAGGGGAGGGGAGGAGGGAGAGGGAGAATTAGGAACAGTTTATCATTCACATATGAAAGTCAATTTACTGCCAATAATAATGATGGAAAATGAATGAAAAAAAAAGTTCAATCACCCGGAGGGTAGAGAAAACCCTTTCCTCGTCCCTCTAATTTTTATCCAGTAGACCACCCACTTTGACAACCAGTTAGGTCATTAGGCACCCCGTTGGCAATGGGTTAAATCAATGTAAACTTCAAACCATAAATTGGATTTGAGAGAGTGGATTCCAAACCTAAGCATTCTCAGCAAGTTCCTCAAAATCAACCAAAATCTTTGATATTAACCCTCTCTGGACGGGTGGTACAGTACTGTACCGCGCATTCAAAAGCCCAGTGGCCGGGCGGCACAGTATTGTGCCAGCCATTCAATTGATTTAGGCCTAATAATTCGAACGCCCCGGCATTGGGACATTCAAGGCTGGAATGCCCCCGTCGTAAGTGGGTTAAACCCAATGTTTTAGAATCTAATTAGTAATTAAGAAATCTGAGATAAGTGACAAAGACCTTCCGAAATCTAATTCAAACCAAGAAATCAGATCTGGTTAATCAAAACCTAATTCAAATCTGCGACATAAGCCTTCCCCACCACCACCCCTAAACCTCACCTTGGGCGGCTCGACTTCAGCCTCGGGTTCATTCTGCTTCTTTTTCTTGCCCTTCTTCCCCGTGTCCTGCTGCTCCTCCTCCTTGGCCTCATCCTCCTGGGCCTTCTTCTGTTCCTTCGGATCTTCCTTGGGTTTCTCCCCCTTGTACTCCAGCTCCAGCTCCTGTAGCATCTTGTCCAGGTCTTCGTCATCATCATAGCCCTTCTTCTTCCCCTTCTTTCCCTTTTTCCCTTTCTTCCCCTTGTCATCGTCTAAGGCTGGGGCTGCCTCTTCTTCCTTCTCCTTCTCCTCCTCTTTCTGTTTGTTTATATTCTTACTGTCCTCATCTGCATCTGCATCTGCATCCTTCCTGGTTTTCTGTCAAGGAAATTGGACATTAGTGTTGCCTGGAGTATGCACAGATATAGGTGCAGTATAACTATATTGTGGAACATGAAGTATCTTCTATAAATTTCTGTGTCATATAAATTATAGTAGTATTATAATATATTATTATTATTATTATCATTATCATTATTAGTAATAGTAGTAGTAATAACAGTAAAACATGATAAAAAAATAAATCAAAAGTAAAGTACAAAAAACATACTGATTCACATTTAACCCTTCCAAGATTGGCCACATCTTACGATTTTTGGCCTGGGTTGGTTATCATAAGACACGTTTTCTATTATTTTCCAGATTTGTAGTAAAATATATGAGCATTTGGTAAAGTGCATTAGTTTTTCGAAGAGAGGGAGAGGGAGAGGGAGAGGGAGAGGGGGGGAGAGAGGGAGAGAGGGAGAGAGAGAGAGAGAGAGAGAGAGAGAGAGAGAGAGAGAGAGAGAGAGAGAGAGAGAGAGAGGAAAGAAAGAAAGAAAAAAAGAATGCTACAACCCCATGAAAAATATATGTTGATAAAAAAAAAATAATGAGTACCAAATATCAACTTAAGAAGGTAACATCAAAATTATTAATCTCCTATATTCAAAATTTGCCCATTTCTCCCCCCATCTCAACACCAGCAACCCACTTTCTTCTCCTTCTTTTCGGGCACAGGTTCGGGGGTGGTCTCCTCGGGGGGCTGCTCTCCCGCCTCAACCATTCTCATCTGCTCCAGCTCCTTGGCGATGTCATCCTCCCAGTCCTGGTTCTTCTTCTTGCCTTTCTTGCCTTTTTTGCCCGCATCAGCGGCGCTGTCCGGCATGCCATCGGCCGCTATGTCCTCCACCTCGCCATTCCTGTGGGTTAGGGGACAGGAATGTATGGAGGCTTGAAAAGGATTCGTAATGAACTGATTGTCACCAGAACAATAAAGGGAGAAACAGGAAAACACACAAATATGCCATAGTTACATGTTTACATGTTTCTCCGTCACTGATATCTGTTCCAAAACTTGTACTTATGGCTAACAATAAAAAATTCAGTAGGTGCTTTGAAAACATACACTTTACTGTAATTAATAATTTATCTTTATCATACATAGCATTCCTATCATTAAGATCTATCCTGATACATAAATAATTAATACAAATAGTAAATATTTCCACCATTCCTATCATTCAGATCTATCTTGATTCTTAAATAATTAATACAAATAGCAAATATTTCCAGCTTAAAAAAAAAAAAAAAAAAAAAAAAAAAAAAAAAAAAAAAAAAAAAAAAAAAAAAAAAGATTTTATCACATTATGCTATATATCACATTTTGGGTACATAATATTATGTCTGTATTTTTTTCCCCTGTTCTTTCTGCCCATCAAAGCTTTATCAAAATAGATTCTTAATTAAAACTGGTATCAATACTAACTGAAATGTTGCACTGGTATTAATAAGATTGTACCCTTACTTGATAATCCTTGTAATAATGATAAAATGAAATAAAGCCAATCTTTGAAAAACACCAAACCCTTTCTCCTCACATTCCCATATTTGATCTATGATTTTCTTACCCTTTCCTTGGGTAAACCTCTTAACTTTACCTTACGATGATCAGTCATTTACCCAAATGGAGAGAGAGGCATAAATGAGACTGAATAACTTCACAATGTCATAAGATGTAAGTAATCAATTCCAATTAAATCTTCATCAGAATTACGTTCCAGTACCTTTTAATACTACTAAAACAAAAAAAACAATAACTAAACACACAAATGCATGCACGCACGCAAGCACATATGCAGAAAGACACACATATATCTTCCTAATAAAGTTTTTCTAAACATTCCTTCTGTGATAAATTTACTAAAGGCAACTTTCCCTTGTTATGTAACATGTTGCAATGTAGCATAAAACCTCACAACAATGCCACATAACATAAAACATGACAAATTAATCTAGCAAGAGTAGCAATGTTGCATCATATATTGGTATCAAAGATACTCATAATACAAGATGAAGCAGTACAAGGAACCAATACTTCAATGAACAATGACTTCAGTCATAATTTTCACCAAATAAAAATAAAGTTGTAAAAAACATAAACCTACTGGTTAATGTGGACAAGAAATTGACACTGCCTACATTCCTTTTGCACTCTGCAATGGTCAACAGATCTCCACCACGTATACATGATAATTCAATAGGGTGGTCTACAAACTGTATACACAGTGATCATTATTACAGTAATGATAGGTGTTATTCTTTTGATAATTATTTGCAATTGTCAATTTGCAATAATTATATCATCGAAGAAAATCTCAGAATTCATCAATCTATTGATTCCTTTTACTACTGACCTCAATGCTTTAGAAACACAGGTAATTATCCGAGTTAAAACATATAGAGATATAAAAATATTAATGTAATGGTCATAAATAAAACAGAAGAAAACTCTGGCGGGCATAAATAATGTTCTGCACAAAATAAGGGTAAGTCCACAATTATCTATCAAAGTCTGCTGTGGTCTCTGCATCTTTGGCAATCCAGAAATGGCCAACAAATCTCTACCACATATAATCTGGCAAGATAAATTCTTGTAGGTCTCCGAGATGATTTACTGTTAAATAAGGTGCCAGTTCAAGCACTGTATGGCCAAAATATATGCAACCGAGATGTGTTATTTTTTTCCTGATTGAAAAGCACAGTGGCCAGGGTATCACTTAATGCAGTTTGAATAATTATCGAGACATCAGTGTCACATAATTTGGGGGTGAAGTAGTCTTATGTATAACTGTTCTAATTTGAAGTTGGTACACATGCACAAACTAAAGCTTACATTCTTTGATTCAAACCTTATTAGGTATTACTAACTCTATATTTCATAATTTGGAAGTTCTGTATTTATTTTTGGGGCTTTATTTTCAATGTTTAATAAAGAATCACAAATACTAATGGAGAGGGGAGGGGGGGGGGGGGTTGCTAACTGTGTAATGAGAGGATGCCGAGCACTGAGGGCAAGAGGCCATATGCCAGATGGGCCGGAAAAAGTGGGAGTTCCTCAAGAGGGAATATTTAGTGTTTTCAAGACATTTTTCAAGTATTCTGGAACAAATTGTGGAACCTTTTTAACTGATTATTGCCATAAACATGGTATTTGTAATGAGCATGCAATTCAGGCTCTCATGCTTTCAGTAAGAAAATTAATACACAAAAAATTATTTAAAATTATCAGAATATATAATTTCAACTGACATTTAGTCACATATTTCTGTAAATTGTGTAATACTCTGTTATAGAAGCGCAATTTATCAATCTACAGGGACGCCTAAGCTTTGTCTGGTTCCAAATTAGCAGTCATTGGATGGCCCAAAAGTTCTCGATCTTTCCTGGATATATAGCCTGGAGGTTTGTTGGCCTTTGCTAAATTGCTGCATTATCGAACACTGAGGTCACACTCATCACTTGAGTCTTTGGGGGGGCATATTTGTGGGCAATTGTGGGATTCTCTGAACTTGCTTTAAATTGTTTCCCCGAGTTATATTGCCTTTTTTTTTATTCATTCTGAACAGCCATGGCCTCGATTTCTCTCTTCATCGTTGTAATCGTCATAACAATATTTACTGACAGAGGGGAGTGGTTTTTAAGTTATCCGAGTTTGCTCTCATTTTTAACCCATTGCAGACGGGAGACAGATTCGCTTGCCAAGTCTCCAACCAAGTCCAAGCAACTTTATTTTTTTGTATTTGTGTACTGTCATGAACGAATACAAAACACATAACCATATACAGTGAAGATAACATAAAGAGGTAGGTAAGAGGAAAGAAACCTGTGCTTGCGATTATGATTGCCACTGTAAAAGACATTTTAGACACTGGGCATGGTTTGAATCAACTTCCTCTCCTCATTCTGCCGGCACATTCATCATCTGTGGTACTTTAGAGCAAGAGGTCTTTAATTTGCTATGTATCGTCGCTCTATAAGATAATGCTTGCTAGAGACCATGGATGGGTGCAATTCAAGGCTCTTTCTCCTGCTGGTGCTAGAAGAAAGTGGTGCCATCTAGGTTTTGGAAGTTATGTTTGCTCAATATTATGGTAATTATAGTAATTATGACTAAAATTGTCATCATCATTCACTCCTTAATCACAGCACAATAAAATAGCACAGTGATCCAAAATTCCTGAATGCCATGACACCAATCATCAGGCCAAAGCTTTTGCATAATGTATATCATGACACCCGTTCGCAATGGGTTAACATAATAATGTACAAAAACATACATAGCTATTAACATTCACTATACATACAATAAACATATGTATATAAAAGCATGAATCTGTATCCTTAAAATGGTTTTCATAGACTCGTATTTTACTATACATAAAATACAATCATATATACAGGACCATAAATAATCAAATTCCCATGCATTTCTGCTGCGTAAACATTTCTCAAACACATACCAATGTAGATGTAGTATGAGTATATGTACACGTACAT
>BOPN01004089.1:9739-12239 GCA_017312705.2 Penaeus japonicus | reverse complement strand
GGGAACAACATGCACTCCCACCTTCCCGCTTGAGTGAGTGCGTTGGGTGGGTGCGGTTCTGTGGCTTCCCAACGCCTACCGTGAACCACGCACTTTTCGCATTTCCTTAGAGACTAGAGGAGGGTGGGATGGGGGGGGGGGTGTTTCCATAACTACGTCTGTTTTTTTTTTTTTCTTTTTTTTTTTTTTTAATCGATAGATCTGATTAGATTTATCTGGTTATATCTATTTATTTGTTTGTTTGTCTGTCTCCATCTGGTTATTTCTTTATGTCTGTCTGCTTTCTATCTCTCTAAATATCTGTGTCTTTGTCCATCCTTCTACCTCTATCTATCAATATATATATGTATATCTCCTTTTGTCTACCTATATCCGTCAACCCACCTCTATCGATATCTGCTTATCTATCCACCAGTGCGTCTATCCGTGCCTATTTCTATCTATCGTGGTCGTATCCATTTATTTGTCTATCTCTAATTATATATAAATGTTCTATCCATTTGTCAATATATCTATTTGTCTATCTTTATTCATTTGTCACATCTCTCTCTCTCCCTCCCTCCCTCTCTCTCTCTCTCTCTCTCTCTCTCTCTCTCTCTCTCTCTCTCTCTCTCTCTCTCTCTCTCCCCCCTACCTCTCTCTCTCTCTCTCTCTCTCTCTCACCATCCATCCTGTACTACTCTAATCTGCACTAATCTGTCTACTCACCTATATTGATAGATAGACTAATAAAATACACATATTCAATTTTTCCCTTGTGCAACATCTTCAACGTCTCCTTGTTTCCTTCCTGTGTCGACGTCTCAGTGTCTCCACTCAGTATTATATCTCACTTCGTCGTAATGGTCATGTAACATTCAATATTGACAGCAATAAAAAAAATAGAAATAGAGAGAGAGACAGAAGAGAATGGGAGAAAGAGAAAGAGAAAGAGAGAAGGAGAGAGAGGGAGAGGGAGAGAGATAGAGAGAGAGAGAAAGAGAAAGAGAAAAAGAGAGAGAGAGAGAAAGAAAGAGAGAGAGAGAGAGAGCGAGGAATAGATACACACTAACATGATGTGTGAAACGTTTGCGGGGAAATAAAGATACTTTCTTACTGTAGTTGTTTGTCATTTGTTTCTCTCTGTCTTATCTATCTGATAGCAAGGGAGTTCAAGCAGAGCTTTGATAAGAGGGAAGTAACGTTATGCATGCCTATTAAGCTGTAATGCATGATGGGTAGAAGAGATTTCATGGTAGGGACAACTTGCATGTGAGGAAATATGATGGAGGTACAAGGATTTATGTGTAACTCGCAAAAACAACATCAAAGGAAGCAAACAACAATAACAAACAGCGACAGCAATATCAACAAAGATAACATTAACAAAAACAACGGGAACAAATACAGCAATAACAGCAATTACAAAAGCATCAACAGCAATAATGACAGGCTCTAGAAGGACAGCATCAACCATAACAACAGCAATGAAGACAACAGCAACAACAATAACAGTCATAACAACAACAAAGACACAATCATAGCAATAACAATAACAAACAGACAGCATCATAGTAGCAACAACAGACAAGTATCATTAATAACAACAAAAATATCAACACCATCTTCAACAGCAATCAGAAAGCATAAAGCAACGAAAAATAATAGACTTTATCATCAAGATTATGAAACATAACACGAAACTCTATGAACTCAAGTCATGAACTAAGACAAAACGAACAGGAGGAATAACAAGAAGCATACTAAAGACGGGGATAACAACAAGATAAATGATAATGATAAGAAAAGGAATAAGTGATAACAAAGGCGAAGATGAAGGCGAGGAAAAATTCCCGAATAATTAAGGGTAATATAATGGTTATGGGAGTAAGATAAAAGAAGGAGGAGGAGGATGAAGAAGAAACAGAATAAAGGCTATGAATGATAAAGACGGGAAGAGTAATGATTTTCTTGGACCCATTATGATGAATAACATAACTAAAAGAGGAATGAACAAAACAAACAATAAAGATAGTAATACCATAAAACAAAATTGATAAAAAACAAAACAATCCAGATAATAACAAAAATACTAAAATGATAACAAAGAAAAACCAACAACCTAAAAGCCAAGAATAAGATAGACGAAGATATTAATAATTTTCCAGCTTCCTTCTCGGCTCCATTTTAATCTTCTTCTGAGGCGAAGAAGTGACCAGAATCTTTTTTTTTTTCTCTCTTCATCGGGTCATGCAACTCGAAAAGAATGTGAAAGATAAAGTATGATGAAGAGGAGAAGGAAAATTAAGAAAAAAAGTGGAAGAGGAAATAAAGGTGTGTGGAAATTATGAGGAGGAGGAATAAGGAAGGAGAAGATATAGATGGGGAAGGGTGAAGAGAGATAGATAGATAGAAAGAGGGTGAGAGCGAGAGAGAGAGAGAGAGAGAGAGAGAGAGAGAGAGAGAGAGAGAGAGAGAGAGAGAGAGAGAGAGAGAGAGAGAGAGAGAGAGAGAGAGAGAG
>BOPN01004088.1:107500-136098 GCA_017312705.2 Penaeus japonicus | reverse complement strand
TGTGTGTGTGTGTGTGTGTGTGTGTGTGTGTGTGTGTGTGTGTGTGTGTGTGTGTGTGTGTGTGTGTGAGCATGCACACAAGCGTGCGTGTTTAGCGTCTCACACGAGTGACCATAATCCAATTCTACTTACGAAGTTGAGGCTTCAATATCCGCGAGAGCTATCCTTGCATCCCTCGTGTCAGCTATTGTGTTCCTTCTCTTGACTCGCTTCCGGCGTCGCTTCCCCTTGTGATACTCGAACTGTAAGGCGAGCGAGCGACGAGTGAGTGAGTGAGTGAGTGACCCATTCTGTGATGGATGGATGGATGGACTCCTCTAATGGAGTGGAATGGAGGGCTTGGTGGTGCATGGCTGAGACAGTCGCTCACTGAAGAGACTGGTGGAAATTGACGAGTTTGGGTGGTGAATAGAGAGAATATTTAACAGATCTGGCTACTGAGTGAGAGTAAAAGAGTCTAGGACAAGACAAAGAACAATGTGTTAATAGAGTCATTAATCAAGTTAATTAGTGATGACCAAAAAGGAGTGAGTGAATCAGCCCTTTAACACCCACGGGTAGAGATATTACTGCAACAAGACAGGAGGCGAAGAGAACAAAAAAAGAGGAAAAGAAGACAAAAATAATAAGAATAAAAAGTGTATACGGACACAGGAGAGGCCCGGGATCCGACTCACGTGTATCAACGACTGGCGGAACTTCTCGAGGCGCTTGAAGCTGGAGCCGGAGACATCGATGGGGACGAGTTCAGGCGGGTACTTGAGGGAGAGGGCGAGGACTCGTTGCTCAGGCGATGGCAGCTTGTGGGACGCGGGCTCCTGCTGGCGGGTCACCACGGTCGCGGGCGCTGACGGGGACACCGGCGCCAGCGACACCTCCGTCAAGGTTTCGTCGTCAGAACACCATTCCCGCAGCGCTACGAAGCTCGCGGGCTGGAAGCACGAAAAGGATACGTTAGCGTTGGGGCATCCTAAAGTCTTATCTATCATCTGTTACGTCATCTAATAATGGTAAAGGAGGGTCCTTCCCAAAGGGCATTCAACTCCTCTCGCAAAAGGAAAACCCGTCTGACGTAAAAGTCATGTGTGAGACAATCATAATGAAGTTAAATTACTTAAATTAGAACCATGCAATCAACGATACACTCGAGACGCAACAGCGTATGACACGATGCAATTAAACCCAAATTAAATCTAATCTATACACCGACACACATTTCCGGAGAGGATACAGATCAAGAACAGTAAGGGAATCTCAAACACGTCGCGACTTCTCGGGAGCAAAAACCACCTCGGCAGAAACAAAGAACGAGAAGAAAAACAAATACAAAAAAACATTATATATTTCCATTCTCTCCACATCAACATGATGGAAGCCCAGATGGAAAGGCTTCTATCCTATCGACCTTTCCTGCTCGCTCGCTCGCTCCTTGAGGCGTAGGAAGCCTCCTCTGACTGGGCATCTAACCCTCCCCTTCCCCTTATCTTTAGGCCATGTGGGCAGCACCCTCCCCCCCTCCCCCGAGAGCCTCGAAGAGACGGAGGAGGAGGGAGGCGAAGACGAAGGCGGAGGAGGAAGAGCCTGGCCTGGCCTGGCACAATAGGACAAGCCAGATAGGATCCCCCGGCGGAAAGAACAATTAGGACGTCAATTAAGGTTCCATCGGCGAGGTCGCTCAGATTTCACTTTATTTCATCCTCTACTATGCGACGGGAATCCCCTCCCTCTCTCCCCTACCTTTGCCCACATCACCCATCTCCCAAAGTCGACCCCCCTCCCCTTTTTCGTCCCTTCGACCCCTATCCCAATCCCATCCCCATCCCATTCCCGACCCATCCTAGCCTCATTCTCGTCACTATGCCTCATGATCAGCTCACCTATGCAATCGCTTCATCTCGGCCCGAGTGAGACAAGTCATCACCACAATCTTTTTTCACTTCTTTCCCTGACGGCCCTGCGATGAACCCGAGTCCTTTCTGTCAATATGATTAATGTGCCTACGTACAACCCATGGGGAAAATAATACTGGTCACATGTACACAATTTCTTTTTCTCCTTTTTTTTTCCTTTTTTGTAATCGAACGAGCCATGCGAAAAGAAGAAAAACAAGTTAACAAAAAAAAAGGATACGACCCCAAACCCTCGAGAGAGACCAAGACGAAAAGTGACAGCAGGACCTCGTAATCCCGAAGTCGAGACGAGGAAGAAAACGAAGATGAAGCGAAAAAAACAACAAAAACAACAAAACCGGTGTCTCTGCTCGGGAACCGTTCCAAAAGTGACCGTCTAAATAATGGCTAATTGTGTAAAAATAACAGATTCTCTCGAATAAATAATTGAACGTAAAGACTTTTCTCTAATCGTATGTGTCCATCATGAAACTCCTGTGGGTATTTCTATCATGTACATCAGAAGACCTTAATTTTCTTCCCCCCACAATAATAATGCTCTAAAAGGTCTGCCTCACACTATTTCACGATTTTCCCAAATACCTCATATTTTTACACGCCACTTATCTCCCCCCACACCCCACCCACCCCACCACACCCCTCCCCACCATCCCCGATTCCCACAACACAGCCGCACTGCAGAATACTCCCCAATTACGTTTTAAATTTCACTTTTCTTTTAAATTATTTCTATCATACTGAGACTCAATCGCTCTTTGTCTCTAAGCCTATAATGGTGGTTTTTTTCCTCTCTCTCTCTTTTCCATGGCCTGGCACGGCGGGGCTTACAGGCGGATCCAAATATACTTGATAACTGAAAAAACGACTCTGTTATACCCGACTCAATTCCACTTAATCTTACAAACGTTTGCAATGGATATGCAAAGAGATAATGAAAGAGAGAATGGGAGAGAGAGAGAGAGAGAGAGAGAGAGAGAGAGAGAGAGAGTAAAGAGAGAGAGAGAGTAAAGAGAGAGAGAGACCACACACAGAGAGATCAGAGAGCAGAGAAAGAAAGAGACAGCCACAGAAATTAACTGAGACAGACATCGTGAGCGGGAAAATGAGACAAAAGGGTAGAGAGAAAGAACTGTAGAACGGGTGCGAATTGGGAAAAGAGAAAGAGAGGAGAAGAGATGTGAGAGGGCGGAGGTCCATGGCGCAGGAGGAGGGCGCCTGACGATCTGCATTTGACAGGCAACACTTTCAACCTCCTTCGCCTTTGCAACATGTTCAAACGGGCAAAGTGAACCGCGGGTACTATCCGACTTATTCCTCCTAAACAAATCCAAAGAATGAAACGGAAAATGAAACATTTTTTTTTTTTTTAGAAACATGGAAAGAAAAGGAAAACATCCAAAAAAATATATTTCAAAAATAAAGAAAATACGAATAGAACCAAAACATTGAACCTCAAAAAATAAAGAAAGTAAAGTATAATAACCCCCATCAAAATCAGGAAAGAAAAGAAAAATGAAAAATACCCCCCAAAAATAGATAAAGGAAAAGAAAAGAAAGAAAGAAAATAAATGAACAGGACAAACTAAAATAAATAAATAAAAGAAGAAGAAAAAAATGCATCGCGAATTCTCCTGTACGCCGCCATAACAATAAGGCGAGCCAGCGCGCGCGAGCCAACAAAACGTGTCTCCGGAACAGGGCTAAGATCCGAGAATCCGGCCGGCGCATACGGACGCATTGTTTACAAGTGCCATTTGCAAGTACTATATACAAGCAGCTATTATGCCCGCGCGTCTGGCACACTGCTCGTATATACTGGATTCAGGCGTTACTTTGCACACAGGCTACGTGGATAGCGAGAGGGCACGGGTGAAAGGAGGGGGAGAAGAAGGGGAGAGGAGGGGAGAAGAAGGGGAGAGGAGGGGGAGAAGAAGGAGAGAGGAGTGGGAGGGGGAGGGGAGGGGTAGGGGGGATATGGGGGCAAAGGAAGGGAGAAGAAACGGAGGAGACAAAGAGAGGGGAGGAAAGGAGGGAGCAGAAAAGGGAGGATGAGGGTAAATGATACTGAGAGTGGGAGAGAAAGGAGGAGGCAAGGAGAAAAAGAGAGGAATGGAGGAAAGTGCGTGTCCGTGTATATGTGCGTGTCCCTGTGTGCGTACGTGTGTACATATACCCGTATATCAGTATGTATGGCCGTACACCCGAACTCCCCCAAAGCCAAGCCAGCGGTAGGTTTTACTCGGCCGTAAAAGACGACGCAGCGGGCATCCAGCGTCCCAAACCAGCCCTGGGAAACTTGCAACGACGTCCCCGCCCGCCGCCGCCGCAGCCGCCGCCGCTGATGCTGCTAAAAGCCTCCCATACACGAAGCTTCTTGCCTAACGACGGAAATCCACACCAAGGGATTTCCCCGTTTCCAGGCGGGGTCTGACGTCATCCTGTTTGCTTGCTTGCTTGCTTGCTTGCTAGTTTCCTTCCCTTTCCTTCTCTTCTCGTTCTCCTTTTCTCGTTCTTCGGTTCCATCTATCCACCCCGTCCTCACTCCCTGCCCCCCTTCCCTCTTTCCATCACCCTCCCTCTTTCCCTCTTTCCATCCCTCCCTCCCTCCTTCCTTTCCTTCCTTCTCCCTTCTTTCTTTCCTTCCTCCCTTATCAAGGGATAAACGAGAGAAGGGACAGACGAGACACTTGAACAAAGACACCGCGAGGGCTCACTCTACCTGGTCAGCCCCGTGCTTGAACACCTATTGATTATTCATTCATTTGCGTAACACAAAGAGCCACCGGGAGTGTCTCGCTCTGCTCTATACACACCGTCGCGCCTCTTCACGGGAACACCTCTCTCTCGGCCACCTCAAACGTCATGACTCACTTCTCACCCACCAGCTCATGGACCTCATGCCTCGGGGTCGCGTCTCATGGCGAGTCGTTAGATTTCTTAGTGCCCCCTCCGCGCTCATAAGACCTCATGCTTCCTCGGCTTCTTACGAGCCTCACGCCCTGCCCTCACTCATCCTGAGCGTCTTAGAAGAGGCACTCCCGTGCGACCTGGACTCACTATCACTTTGGCCGCACGAACGTACGTACATGTGTGTGTGTGTGTGTGTGTGTGTGTGTGTGTGTGTGTGTGTGTGTGTGTGTGTGTGTGTGTGTGTGTGTGTGTGTGTGTGTGTGTGTGTGTGTGCGTGCGTGTGTGTGTGTGTGTGTGTGTTTGCGTGTGCGTGCGTGCGTGCGTGCGTGTGTGTGTGTGTTTGCGTGTGCGTGCGTGCGTGCGTGCGTGCGTGTGTGTGTGTGTGTGTGTGTGTGTGTGTGTGTGTGTGTGTGTGTGTGTGTGTGTGTGTGTGTGTGTGTGTGTGTGTGTGTGTGCGTGCGTGTGCGTGCGTGTGTGTTATGTATATGTATATGTACACATGAGAGAGAGAGAGAGAGAGAGAGAGAGAGAGAGAGAGAGAGAGAGAGAGAGAGAGAGAGAGAGAGAGAGAGAGAGAGAGAGAGAGAGAGAGATTTAGCAAAGGCGAGGGATGAAGCTGCAACATAAGAGGGAATATGTACATGTGCGAGTGAGAATGAGCAAGTGTCCGTCGTTGCAGCCACGACACAGCCGCATCCTGGTCGGTCAACCTCGGCGCCACCTGTTACACGGTCACGGGGCAACTCGCACTCACGAGTCACGGCTCTCGTCATTTTAACACACACACAGTGACTGTCCCGTGACGCCGGTTCCGTGAGTCACGCTTCTTGCACCTCCCCCCCTAACCCCAATCCCGAACACCCCCCACCCCCACCCAACCCTTCTCGCCTTCTCCCCTCCTCCCCTCCTCCCTCCCACCCTCCGTCCTTCCTATTCACTTCCCGGTTTGCGTGTACTTACACACGGGCGAGCGGGTGAATGAAGTGTACATCCACGGGCACATACAGGAGAGAGATGCATCTCCATTCACGCCGACATGCAACCAGCCATCAACAGCATCATTAATATTCACATCAAGTACTTGTATTAACCGCAATCGCAAAGGACCTGCTTATCTTAACCCCCCCCCCCACTCCCTCGACTCCATTTTCGTCAAATCCTCCTCCTCTGCCTCTTCCTTACTCTTCCTTCCCTTCCTTTCCCTGTTTCCTGCAGAAGGGAAAAGAGACAACGTACCCAACACACATAAATAAACCAGTTAACCACCTGACGAACGACCCACAGAAGCCACGGAGAAGAACGGCAGCGAAGGACAAACCACTCCACTCGCTCACGGTGACAAAACGAGATACGGAGAACGAGCAGAACGAGAAAGGGAGAGGAGAACGAGAAGAGAAGAAGCGTAGAACGAGAAAAGGAGAACGAGAAGAGAAGACCAAAAAGATGAGAATGAAAAGAAAAGAGAACATAAAAAAACAGAGCGAAAAGAGAAGAGCACGAGGAGAAGGAAAGGCAGAGAACGAGAAGAAGAGAACGAGAAGAGAAGAAATGGAAGAGGAGAACGAGAAACGGAAAAAAGAGAAGCGGAGGACGAGAGGACAGGAACACGAAGGGACGGACGAAGAGAGGAGAACGAGACGCGGGGAACAAAAGGCGGACAGCGAAGGGAGGAGAACGAACGAGACGGCCGACCTGGTTGCGAAAAGGAGCGAGAGAGAGAGAGAGAGAGTGAGTGGTCGAGAGCCAGGGCGACGGGAGCAAAATTGGTGAGTTCACCGAGGATTCATTCGGGCGGGAGCGAGCGAGGCCGATGAGTAAGCGAGTGACTAAGTGTAGAGGGAGCGGAAACGAGTGAATGAGTGAGTGAGTAACTCGCTCAGAATGGCGCATAACGTTCAGGTTGTGAGGGAAGGAGGGAAGGGGGAGGGGGGAGAGAGAGGGGAGGGGGAGGGGGAAGGGGAGGGAAGGGAAGGGAAGGGGGGAGAGGGAGGTACATGTATGTACATTCATACATAATATACATTTATATACATATACACATTTATAAGAAAAAAAAAGAAAAAAAAAGAAAAAGAAGAAAAATACACAAACACACACACACACAGGTGTGTGTGTATTTCGTGGATAAATTGTATTAATAATTAGAGTAATTTGCATTTCAGATGAGAGTGCGCAATGATAAGGCCATGTTAACAATCGTTGAAGCTAGACCAGAATTCAAAGGAGAATATTCATGCCGAGCAGCAAACTCTGAAGGAGAAGTCTTTACCAGGGCTCAACTTGATGTTATTGGTAAGTCAACAGATTACAAGTTTGGCAAGATTTTATTTACTTTAGTATTTATTTTGCTTACTGATAGTTACATTTTACCAAGATGCATTATTAGTTTGATTTAATCCTTTTTGAAAAGCTGTACAGCTACACATATTTAAGTTATAAATAATTACTCAGAACATGATATATTTACTTACTGTTGTACAGTAATTAATTTACTTAATTTATCACTAAGTTTAGACATTTCTTTTATATTTACTTTCATTAATTTATGATACTGACAAATTGCTTTGTTTATTATGTAAAAGTTCATCAAGCTTTTATTTATGTTATTCTTTAGTTCACCTCCTTTTTATAAAATTTTATTATTTGAGGTTATTTTTATTTGATTAATATTTCAAGTAAAGGCATCAATCATTAAGTAATTGGCATTTTTTGAGTTGTGTGTTATTTTTCTTTAAATCAGAACTAACATATGAAGAGAAGCTGAAGGTAAGCAATGAGAGATATGCAGCAGTGAACATCCAACACGCTGCTGAGCATATGAAGGAGAAGGAAAGAGAACGTGCACTCAAGCTAAAGAAAGAGCATGAGGAAGCAATGGCCAGACTTAAACAAGAAAAGGTCAATCGTGCAGTTCAGCGCCAGCAGGAGCTGGAGGATGCCAAGAAGAATGTCTGGAAGCCTAAAGTTGTTGAAGAGGTGAA
Source organism: Penaeus japonicus (assembly GCA_017312705.2). Lineage (NCBI taxonomy): Eukaryota > Metazoa > Arthropoda > Malacostraca > Decapoda > Penaeidae > Penaeus > Penaeus japonicus. The sequence continues at coordinate 128,297 of BOPN01004088.1, read as the reverse complement.
GGAAGTAAAGAGAACTCCAAAGGAACGTTGTGTTGCTGAATTATACAGCAACTGGACACAAGCAGTTTCATTTGAGGATAATTATCCTGAACTCCAGCCTGATGAATTTGCTCCAAACCAGATCCCTGGTGTCAAGTGCTTTGTGAAAGTTTCAGAAACTTCCATCAAGGGAGAAGAGGTTGTCAGGGAGGTAGCACCTCAATTCTTTGAAGATGAACAGATTATTCATGAATTGGCAAAGGTGCACACTCTCTTGAAGAACAATGTAAGAGTTAACGAGATCTGGTCAATGTTCCGTGCTGGTGAATTCAAGGCACTTCAACAACCAAATATTCAGAGTTCCCTTATCAAGGTTTGCGAGTACATTGGTCACCAAAGAAATGTATCCATTGTACTGGCTGAAGAAATCCAGGAACAGGCCAAGAAGCATCCTGTTGGTCTCAAGGCCTTCTTGCGTATGCTTAAGTATGCCAAGAACGTCAAACCTGATACACTCTTCAAGGATGTCATCCCGAGAGAGATGGGCAAGTGGTCATCAACCACTCAGGAGTTGACCCAAGTATCACAGATGTTGAACAAGGGCATCCAGACCGAGGAAATCATTGCATCTTGTGTGGCTGGTAAACTACCAACACTGAAGAAGCCTGAGACCCAGCAACCTCTTGTCAACATTGTGGAGAAGCATGGCCATTCTGTCATGGTGGCTCAGGTGCTGGTTGAAGAGGCTTATCGTGATGCCAAGGATGGTACGTTATATCTAACTTTGTTGTTAAGGCTTATGGTAAGGAAGATTTGTTTCAGTCATAGAAAAGTGCAGTATTCAATTAGTAACGTGTTTCATGTTTACTATAGTTAAGTATGTTCCTACGTAAATGTAGATTCATTGAGCTCTCAAATATTAAGACTAGTTGAGAGACTCAAAGAACATTTCCAGTGACAGTGCATTCTACATACATTTTCAGTTTTAAGACCTATTTTTTATAACATTTTGATACAAGGATTTACAGTACATGAATATCTAAATTAATATGAAAGGTGTCATAGCACATAGGCAGGAACTCATCATTAAGCAAAATTTCCAAACACTTAGTACAATATATATGTTTATACTTTCATTCTTAGATTTTAACCAGTTACATACATGCCTACAAATATGGCAAACATCAACATAAACTGTAGAAGGAATGGTTGTTGTAAATTTAGAGTTGTTAGCGTAGTTATCTTCAAGTTGCAAGTGTAAGGAGGAATGTACAGGATTTCAAGGAAGTAAAGTCTGACCTTGGCTACCCACCTGATCCAAACAGAGAGGGTGCTGGCAGAACAGGCCTGGGAAGTCATTCATGAGCAGGAGATGAAGATTGCTGAAGTATCTGAAGTCAGGACAGGTAAGGCCAGCTTAGGCATTTTTATTTCTCCCGTATCTTTACTTTACTCTTAATTATAAATTTTCCTTTCCATTTTCTTTTAAGCTGTTTTTCAAATCCCTCCAACAAACTCTGGGAAATATATTGACATATTTAATGTTCCAAAAGTCTGTAGACTGACAGAGACTGTACAGCAGAACATCTCAGCAGTTGTGGTAATTAACATTAATTTTAAGCCCTTATTTCTTTTCTTTTCTTTTGTAACCATTTAAATTCCTTTGAGATTAATTCTTACACAGGGATACAGAGAACAGTTTTATTTAAACACGTCATCTTTGTCAGAAAATTAGTTAACAGTTTTTCCAATACATTTGTACAGTTATTTACTATATTAAGATAATATTAAAGAATATATCAGAAAGAACTTTTTACAATACTTCAGTTCAAGTAGTATTACATAATTTTTATTTCTCTTTTACTGACCATACAGCTTGAAATTAAAAATATGGTTACTAATTATTAATTCCCATTCAGTTTATCATACTGTACAAACAAAAATATAAACCATATATTACTTTTAACTGTAGATTATTTCTTGTTAACATTTTTTACAGCATACATTACTATGACCATTCATTATTTTTAGTTTATCTTTTATACAATATTCTAATAGGTTTTGCATATATATATATATATATATATATATATATATATATATATATATATATATATATATATATATGTATATATATATATTCATCACAAACAAAACCACATGTACACATAGAGTTCACATACAATATACTTTAAAAACAAACAAACAGAGAGTCCAGATCAATAACAATAAAACACACTAGCATGTAACTGAAAGAGTTAGCTTGCAGTCTACCCCAAAAAAAATCAGACTATAATGTTTGCCCTAACATATCGAGTTAAGATAATAAGCAGTGTACCAAATTAAATCAATTAAATATTAAATGTATTAGATTAAAATATAAAGAATCCATAGACTATGAACCTCACTATCTTGAAAGGACAATGGAGACAATTATAATATTTTACTGTTTTAAGTGAGTTTACTCGGCATTTGCCTCAGTCATCACTTCATTTTTTAAATATTGGTCATCATATAGACTCTAGATATTAGAATAGTGACTTTATCAGAATTTATGAAACACAAGAATTTATCATTCAAACCTCTAAATGATCTTTAAAGTAGTTTGGTGATATGAAGAATAGATTGCAGCAAACAGTGATCTATCTAACACCAAAGAATCATGTCTATGATTTACCAAAGTTTTTTCAAAGTTTGTTATGTAAAAAGAAAAATGGGAATTACTATACCACAGGACCAATAAAGACTCCATTAATTGAAAATAGCTTTGCACACTGTTCAAACAATTTTCCTTTAGCTTTTCTCTCTGTTATTTCATATGAGTGAGTTTTCTTTACAAAATGGGCATTTAATTCCTCAAACCAAAGTTGCTTATAAACTTTAAAGGGAGAGTGATAACCATTAATATGTGAATGCATATATAAGATATATAAATCCCTAATGATAAATAAAGCTGTTACCCAAACACCAACTTTGGTAAAAGATATCAAGCCAGCTCTGTCAGAACCGTACCATCAGTAGCAAATGGCAACAACACACAAACCATACTGATAGGGCTATAATCAGTACACTAAAATACAATACCAACATATGCTACAACAGGAGAAGACATGATAAACGTTCAGACAAGACAAAACAGTACACAATGATAGGAGAAAGACTCAATCTTACATTCTCCCCCAAAATACCTGCAGTTAAACATCAATATGTGTTCCAACAACAATTACAGTAAGAAATAGAAATAAAAAGGTGCTGAAACAGAACAAAATCAAACACCTATGAAAACATATTAAAAAGTAACACATACTCAAATATTTTTTTCCAATAGATTTGCAAAACACAATGCTTTTACTGGAGTAAAACATGTATAGTTGCTTTAAAACAGTGTTTCCCAAACTTTTTTGAATTAAATATTTTTTTCAGTCTGGTAACCTTCAGTACCAAAACATAATTTTGTTGATTCTTCATTTAATTTTACCTTAAAAGAATTTTGTTTTATTTGGGAATCAATACCTTATAATATCTATGTTAGATCAAGGAAATGAAAAGTTCAACTTCGTTTAATGTAATTCAAAACAAAGATTTTTCTTTGATTTTTTAAAATCCATACCACAACTATAGGTTTGGAAACCACTGACTTAACAGAAGAGAGAAAAAGACTTTTTCTCAAACCAAAACTTACATCAACAGATGAAAAAAATGCATCCACTCTGGCACAAATGAAACCAACACCTGTTTCAACAGTGCAATACCCAACACTTGTTCAAGTAGAGCAACAAATAGTACCTGCACCAACACCTGCTCCAGTAGGACAAAACACATCTGCCCCAACATATTTGAAACCAATATCATCACCAATACTTGCTCCAGCAAAGAAAAAACATACATCTGCTCCCACACAACCACAACTAGCATCTTCTCAAACAGACCAGAAACCAATACCTGTTTCAGCACAACATAAACAAACACATGTTGCATCAGAGAAAAAAATAACATATACTTCAACAGGGCTAAAACCAACACATGTTCCCACACAACTAAAATCAACACTTGTCACAACAGAGCAAAAAACAACAACTGTTACATCAACACCTACTCCAACAGAGCAAGAACCAACATCTGCTCCCACACAACCACAATCAACAGATCAGAAACTTACACTTGTTCCTGTACAGCTGAAGCCAACACATGTAACAACAGAACTAAAACCAACATATACTCCAACAAAGCAAAAGCCAATATCCGTTCAAACACAAATGAAATCAACACCTGCTCCAACAGCACAAATGCCAACACCTGGTACACTACAACTGAAAGCAACACCTGCTTCAGCAGACAAAAAAACAGCACTTGCTCCAGTAGAACAGAAACCAACATCTGCACAAACAGAGCAGAAACAAACACCTGTCCCAACAAAGCAGAGAACAACACCAGCTATCATAAAACCACTAGCTCTTGACCAATCAGATCAAAAGATACCTGATCTAATAGCTACCCCAACAGAGACAAAAACAGCACCTGCTCCTACAAAGCAACAGCTAACACTTACTCCATCACAACCAAAAACAGTAACAAGTTCCCTAAAATATAAGAAAACACTTTCTCCCACACAGTCAATACAACTGAAATCAACAACTGCTCCATTAGAGCCAAAAACATTTATTTTAGAACATAAACTGAGCCCTATTCCAGCACAACAAGAGATAACACCTGCTTTAGTAGAGTTACAGACAACAGCTGTTCTAACACAACAAATTACACCTGCCCCAGTAGAGCAAAATCCAACACCAGCTCCAGTACAACAGAAGTACACACATACTCAAGTAGAGCCCAAATCAACACCTGTCCCATTAGGGCAAAAACCAACACCTATTCAAGAACATCAGAAATCAACACCTGTTTCACTAGTGCCAAATCCAACACTGGCTCCAGTAGAGCAAAAACTATTACCAGCATCAGAACAATTGAAACCAACACCTATTTCAGCACAACAAAAACCAACACCTGCCGCAGTCCAACAGAAACAAACACCTACTCCAGTAGAGCTAAAACCAACACCAGCTCCAGTAGAGCTAAAATCAACACCTGCTCTTGCACAAAAGAAACCAACACCTACTCCAGTAGAGCCAGAGCTAACACCTGCTCCAGAACAGAAACCAATATGTACTCCAGTAGAGCCAAAACCAACACCAGCTCCAGTAGAGCCAAAACCAACACCTGCTCCAAAAGAGCTAAAACCAACACCAGCTCTAGTCCAACAGAAACCAACACCTACTCCAGTAGAGCTAAAACCAACACCAGCTCCAGTAGAGCCAGAACAAAAACCAACACCTACTCCAGTAGAGCCAAAACCAACACCAGCTCCAGTAGAGCTAAAACCAACAGCTGCTCTAGTACAAAAGAAACCAATACCTACTCCAGTAGAGCCAGAACCAACACCTGTTCCAAAGCAGATACCAACACCTACTCCAGTAGAGCCAAAACCAACACCAGCTCCAGTAGAGCTAAAACAAACACCTGCTCTAGTACAAAAGAAACCAACACCTACTCCAGTAGAGCCAAAACCAACACCAGCTCCAGTAGAGCTAAAACAAACACCTGCTCTAGTACAAAAGAAAACAACACCTACTCCAGTAGAGCCAGAGCCAACACCTGCTCCAGAACAGAAACCAACACCTACTCCAGCAGAGCCAAAACCAACACCAGCTCCAGTAGAGCTAAAACCAACACCTGCTCTAACACAAAAGAAACCAACACCTACTCCAGTAGAGCCAGAACCAACACCTGCTCCAAAGCAGATACCAACACCTGCTCCAGAACAGATACAAATACCTACTCCAGTAGAGCTAAAACCAACACCTGCTCCAGCACAACAAAAACCAACACCTACGGTGGAGCCAAAACCAACACCTGTTCCAGTACAACTGAAACCAACACTTATTCCAGCACAACAGAAACCAACGCTAAAGCCAACATCCCTGGTAGAACAAAAACCAACACCTGATCCAGTACAACTAAAGCCAACACCAGCTCCAGAACAACAGAAACCAACACCTGTTCCAGTAGAACTCAAACCAATACCTGCTCCAGAACAACAGAAACCAACACCTGCTCCAGTACAACTCAAACCAACACCAGCTCTAGTACAACAGAAACCAACACCTGCTCCAACAGCACAAATGCCAACACCTGGTACACTACAACTGAAAGCAACACCTGCTTCAGCAGACAAAAAAACAGCACTTGCTCCAGTAGAACAGAAACCAACACCTGCACAAACAGAGCAGAAACAAACACCTGTCCCAACAAAGCAGAGAACAACACCAGCTATCATAAAACCACTAGCTCTTGACCAATCAGATCAAAAGATACCTGATCTAATAGCTACCCCAACAGAGACAAAAACAACACCTGCTCCTACAAAGCAACAGCTAACACTTACTCCATCACAACCAAAAACAGTAACAAGTTCCCTAAAAGATAAGAAAACACTTTCTCCCACACAGTCAATACAACTGAAATCAACAACTGCTCCATTAGAGCCAAAAACATTTATTTTAGAACATAAACTGAGCCCTATTCCAGCACAACAAGAGATAACACCTGCTTTAGTAGAGTTACAGACAACAGCTGTTCTAACACAACAAATTACACCTGCCCCGGTAGAGCAAAATCCAACACCAGCTCCAGTACAACAGAAGTACACACATACTCAAGTAGAGCCCAAATCAACACCTGTCCCATTAGGGCAAAAACCAACACCTATTCAAGAACATCAGAAATCAACACCTGTTTCACTAGTGCCAAATCCAACACTGGCTCCAGTAGAGCAAAAACTATTACCAGCATCAGAACAATTGAAACCAACACCTATTTCAGCACAACAAAAACCAACACCTGCCGCAGTCCAACAGAAACAAACACCTACTCCAGTAGAGTTAAAACCAACACCAGCTCCAGTAGAGCTAAAATCAACACCTGCTCTTGCACAAAAGAAACCAACACCTACTCCAGTAGAGCCAGAGCCAACACCTGCTCCAGAACAGAAACCAATATGTACTCCAGTAGAGCCAAAACCAACACCAGCTCCAGTAGAGCCAAAACCAACACCTGCTCCAAAAGAGCTAAAACCAACACCAGCTCTAGTCCAACAGAAACCAACACCTACTCCAGTAGAGCTAAAACCAACACCAGCTCCAGTAGAGCCAGAACAAAAACCAACACCTACTCCAGTAGAGCCAAAACCAACACCAGCTCCAGTAGAGCTAAAACCAACAGCTGCTCTAGTACAAAAGAAACCAATACCTACTCCAGTAGAGCCAGAACCAACACCTGTTCCAAAGCAGATACCAACACCTACTCCAGTAGAGCCAAAACCAACACCAGCTCCAGTAGAGCTAAAACAAACACCTGCTCTAGTACAAAAGAAACCAACACCTACTCCAGTAGAGCCAAAACCAACACCAGCTCCAGTAGAGCTAAAACAAACACCTGCTCTAGTACAAAAGAAAACAACACCTACTCCAGTAGAGCCAGAGCCAACACCTGCTCCAGAACAGAAACCAACACCTACTCCAGCAGAGCCAAAACCAACACCAGCTCCAGTAGAGCTAAAACCAACACCTGCTCTAACACAAAAGAAACCAACACCTACTCCAGTAGAGCCAGAACCAACACCTGCTCCAAAGCAGATACCAACACCTGCTCCAGAACAGATACAAATACCTACACCAGTAGAGCTAAAACCAACACCTGCTCCAGCACAACAAAAACCAACACCTACGGTGGAGCCAAAACCAACACCTGCTCCAGTACAACTGAAACCAACACTTATTCCAGCACAACAGAAACCAACGCTAAAGCCAACATCCCTGGTAGAACAAAAACCAACACCTGATCCAGTACAACTAAAGCCAACACCAGCTCCAGAACAACAGAAACCAACACCTGTTCCAGTAGAACTCAAACCAATACCTGCTCCAGAACAACAGAAACCAACACCTGCTCCAGTACAACTCAAACCAACACCAGCTCTAGTACAACAGAAACCAACACCTGCTCCAGTAGAGCTAAAACCAACACCAGCTCCAGCACAACAAAAAACAACACTTGCTCCTGTAGAGCCAAAGCCAACGCCAGCTCCAGTAGAATTAAAACCAATACCAGAACTAGTACAGCAGAAACCAACATCTACTCCAGTAGAGCAAAAAACACCTGCTTCAGAACAAAAGAAACCAACATTTGCTCCAGTAGAGCCAAAACCAACACCAGCTCAAGTAGAGCTAAAACCAACACCTCTAGTACAGCAGAAATCAATGCCTACTCCAGTAGAGCCAAAACCAACACCAGCTCAAGTAGAGCTAAAACCAACACCTCTAGTACAGCAGAAACCAACACCTACTCCAGTAGAGCCAAAACCAACACCAGCTCCAGTAGAGCTAAAACCAACACCTCTAGTACAGCAGAAACCAACGCCTACTCCAATAGAGCCAAAACCAACACCAGCTCCAGTAGAGCTAAAACCAACACCTCTAATACAGCAGAAACCAACGCCTACTCCAGTAGAGCCAAAACCAACACCAGCTCCAGTAGAGCTAAAACCAACACCTCTAGTACAGCAGAAACCAACGCCTACTCCAGTAGAGCCAAAACCAACACCAGCTCCAGTAGAGCTAAAACCAACACCTCTAATACAGCAGAAACCAACGCCTACTCCAGTAGAGCCAAAACCATCACCAGCTCTAGTACATCAAAAACCAACACCTACTCCAATAGAGCAAAAGCCAGAAATTACACCAGTTCTGAAGACACTACAACCCACTAGTCCAAAGATAACAGAAGAAAAAGTAAAGCTAAATGTTGAGAAACTTAAACCCACACCAACACCCACAGAATCCAAGCCAACACCAAAGCCAGCTGAGGTGAAACCAAAGCAAGCTGTTGAGGAAGAACCAACTGAACTTATGCCTAAACTAAAACCAGTTCAACCAAAACCAACACCAAAACCAGCAGAAGAAGAAACTATTCAACTTAAACCAACACCAAAGAAACCAACACCAAAACCAGAAGAAATACAACCAACACTAAAGAAAGTACAACCTAAACCGACATCAGAACCAACAGAAGAAGAAACAGTTCAACTTAAACCAACACTAAAGAAATTAGAGCCTAAACCAACACCAGAAGAAGAAACTGTCGAACTAAAACCAACACCAAAGAAACCAACACCAAAACCAGCAGAGGAAGAAACTGTTCAACTCAAACCAACATTAAAGAAAGTTGAGCCTAAACCAACACCACAGCCAGAAGAACCTAAACTAACACTTAAGAAATTAGAGCCTAAACCAACACCAAAACCATCAGAAGGAGAAATAGTTGAACTCAAACCTGTACCAAAGAAGGTTGAACCTAAACCAACACCTGAACCAGAACATAAACCTACACTTAAGAAATTAGAGCCCAAACCAACACCAGAAGAAGAAACTGTTCAACTTAAACCAACACCTAAGAAACCAACAACTAAACCAAAAGAAGAGGAAACAGTTCAGCTTAAACCAACACTTAAGAGAGTAGAACCAAAACCAACACCTGAAGAAGAAATTGTTGAACTTAAACCAACACTTAAGAAACCAACACCAAAACCAACAGAAGGGGAAGAAACTGTTCAGCTTAAACCATTAAAGAGAGTAGAGCCTAAACCAACACCAGAAGAAACTGTTCAACTTAAACCAACACCTAAGAAACCAACACAAAAACCAGAAGAGGAAGAAGCTGTTCAGCTTAAACCATTAAAGAGAGTAGAGCCTAAACCAACACCAGAAGAAACTGTTCAACTCAAACCAACACCTAAGAAACCAACACAAAAACCAGAAGAGGAAGAAGCTGTTCAGCTTAAACCTTTAAAGAGAGTAGAGCCTAAACCAACACCAGAAGAAACTGTTCAACTCAAACCAACACCTAAGAAACCAACACAAAAACCAGAAGAGGAAGAAGCTGTTCAGCTTAAACCTTTAAAGAGAGTAGAGCCTAAACCAACACCAGAAGAAACTGTTCAACTCAAACCAACACCTAAGAAACCAACACAAAAACCAGAAGAGGAGGAAGCTGTTCAGCTTAAACCTATAAAGAGAGTAGAGCCTAAACCAACACCAGAAGAAACTGTTCAACTTAAACCAACACCTAAGAAACCAACACAAAAACCAGAAGAGGAAGAAGCTGTTCAGCTTAAACCATTAAAGAGAGTAGAGCCTAAACCAACACCAGAAGAAACTGTTCAACTTAAACCAACACCTAAGAAACCAACACAAAAACCAGAAGAGGAGGAAGCTGTTCAGCTTAAACCTGTTTTAAAGAAAGTAGAACCTAAACCAACACCAAAACCAGAAGAACCTAAACCAACACCAAAACCAGAAGAGCCTAAACCAACACCAAAACCAGAAGAGCCTAAACCAACACCAAAACCAGAAGAGCCTAAACCAACACCAAAACCAGAAGAGCCTAAACCAACACCAAAACCAGAAGAGCCTAAACCAACACCAAAACCAGAACCTAAACCAAAACAGGTTATTGAACAGGAACGGGTTCAGGTTCCATGGAGAAAGACTATTGATCAGGAGGAAATTAAAACTGTTCAGCTACAACCTACACCTATTCCAGAGCGTCCTGAAACTGCACCTGCTGCGCCAAAGCCTGTCCAGCAGCAAGCAACACAGCAGGTGACACAGCAAGTCACACAGCAGATGACACAGCAAGTCACACAGCAGGTGACACAGCAGGGAACACAGAAGGTGACAAAAGTAGTGACACAGGAGTTTACTGAGCCAGAAAAGACCATGATAGTTCAGAAAGTCTCACCCCAGGTTATACAGGAAACCACACAACAAATTACACAGCCAATGCAGCAACAAATCACTAAAAAGACTGTTGTCCAAGAGACCTACATCGAACAGCCCAAAGAGAAAGTGACTGTACAGAAGGTCACAACTATTGCAGAACCACAGCCTGCTTTACAAACAACTGAAGAGGTCATAGTAATGGAGCAACCAAAGATGACCCAACAGAAGGCTAAAGTCTCAGAACAAACTCAAGTTTTGCAGAAAATTGATGTGAAGAAGACACAGGTGCTACAACAAGAGAAGGTTACAGAAGAACAGCCTTTGGTAACCCAAGAAGTTAAAGAAGTCAAGAAACCTAAAGTTGTTGCAGAGAAAGCTATGGTAGTTGAAGAACCTAAGGTTCTTGAGAAAACTACAGTAATCCAAATGCCTACACTGGTCCAACAGGAAATTATGACAGCTGAGAAACCAGAAGAAATAAAAGAAGTTACTACCACAGTAGTGACAACAAAAGCTCAATTCATTCAAGAACCAGAGGTGCTACAGAAAACTGTAGTACAAAAACCAGTTGTGGTGCAAAAAGAAATGGTAGTTGTCCAAGAACCAGAGACAACAGTAGAGGTTTCCTCTGGACTCAAAGTTACAGAAAAGGCTGAAGTAAAGTTAGAACCCAAGATCATGCAAAAGACAGTTGTTACTCAGCAACCAACTCAAGTAATAAGTTATGAGGAGCAGACAAGGCAAGAATCAGTTGCTCCATTTTCAGAGAAACAACCACAGCAACCATCACATGAGCAACGCATCACTGTTCATGAGGAAACCATCCTTGAGAAACCTAGAGAACAGATAGTACCTACTATGCAACATGAAAAGCAGGTTGTGGTCGAACAAAAGAAAGTCCAACAAACTGTGCAGAAGGCAGCTGTACATGAAGAACAACAGGTGACTATGCAAATGCAAAAGTCACAACAAGTGCAACAAACACAACAGGTGACTCAGCAGGTGCAACAAACACAACAGGTGAAGCAGAAGGTGCAACAGACACAACAGGTGGCGCAGCAGGTGCAACAAACACAACAGGTCACTGTACAGAAACAACAAACTGTACAGCAGAAGACACAACAGAAGGTCGTCACACAGGAACAACAAATCATTGAACAGCAGAAACCAGTGCCATCCCCTCGTAAGTGCCACATGACATCTACTGCTAGAATGCCAAGCTGTAAACATGCACTCACAGCTCAAATACTGCACGGAGCCTGGCAACCTGCATTCTTACACATGCATATAACATTAACCATGATGACAGCATCAGAATGATGTTTTTTCCTTTGTTTTTTTTCCTAATCTTATGATTACTGTTTTGTATTTTTACATTTTTACTCTTTTTTTCAGCTTTTCTTATCACAGCAGCCTGTTGTGACATGCAATAATTTCTTTTGCTTAAACCTCTTATTTTGTTTTGATTTCCAAGTCACATAGATTTTTTCTAATGGCTTATATTTTACAAATATTCAAAATAGTTAGATAATATGTTGCAGAAAGATAGATTTCATAATCTGTGTATGACAAGTAGCATGAAAATATAAAATATATATTTTGCATGTTACCTCACACAAAGATAGGTTCAGGAATGTGCCTATTATAGTTTATTTTATGCTTTTTTGTGGTTTATTTCATGTCCTGTTTCTTAAAAAATACACTAATAATACCTGCTTTACATATTTTGATATGCTTTAATGAACATCACATTTCTTACAGAACTCCCAACATGGTAATTGTGATTGCCTAGTTGAAAGACACATAATTATTGAAAATACTCAAGATTTATAATTTACAGGATATGCACAATGTTACAATATCTCAGATCCTTTCATTAAAATATTATTTATCAAGCATTAACATCTCCTTATGAATATATATATATATATATATATATATATATATATACATATATATTATATATATATATATATATATATATATATATATATATATATATATATATGTATATATATATATTTACTTATTTATTTATTTATTCATATTACACAAAACATACACTCATATCTAGAGAGCCATTGTAAGAAAAAATTATATATTTTAAGTTTCATTTGATATTTAAACTTTTTTCATATATATCAAATGTTGAGACACATTAATTTATATATATATATATATATATATATATACCTCCCCTCCCATCGGTCTCCCTTCTTCCTCCCCCTCACTCTCCCCTCTTCCTCCCTCTCCCCTCTTCTCCTCTCTCCTCAGCCTCCATTCCCCTCTCAAGAGATGTAGAGTACCTGCGGGAATGCTGCCATATGGGATAATGATTTTCGCTTTACTCTTTCTACCTCTCAATTTTCCTCTTACCTCGTCCTGGCGATTCTCCATGCATGCAAACTTAATACATACATACATACATACATACATACATACATATATACATGCATACATATACACATATATATTTATTCATTTATCTATTCATTAATACATTTTTTATATATATTATTTCATAAAATTACCAAGACATTACCTAATATCACCACAATTTCTTTAGCTTTTTAAGATTTGTGACAAATCCTGAAATTTGTTATCCTTCTAAGTAAAGTCCCATATATCTCTCTGATGTAAAGGCATATATCCTAGCATTGTCTTACTTACATCTGGTTTCCCCTGGTTCTCTTATAACCACATTTAACAACAGACTAACATACCACTCCAACTCTTTCAGAGGCCCCTCTCACACTGCTCATGGAATCGCAACAACAAGAAACTATTCCAGAACACTTGGCTGATACTCTCCAGATAGGTTGGTCTTTGATTACATTCACAAGAATTCAGAGACATGACTTCTGTGAGAGCAAGCGAGAGCGAGGGAGAGAGAGCGAGAGAGAGAGGGAGAGAGAGAGGGAGAGAGAGCGAGAGAGAGGGAGAGAATGAGAGAAAGAAAGCAAGACGAGAGAGAGCGAGAGAGAGCGAGAGAGAGGGAGAGAGAGAGTGAGAGAACGAGAGAGAGAGAGAGCGAGACGAGAGAGAGAGAGAGCGAGACGAGAGAGAGAGAGAGCGAGACGAGAGAGAGAGAGAGAGAGGGAGAGAGAGCGAGAGAGAGGGAGAGAGAGCGAGAGAGAGGAGAGAGAGAGAGAGAGAGTGAGAGAGAGAGAGAGAGAGAGTGAGAGAGAGAGAGAGAGAGAGAGAGAGAGAGAGAGAGAGAGTGAGAGAACAAGAGAGAGAGTGAGAGAACGAGAGAGAGAGAGAGAGAGAGCTATTATCAATATATATGCAAATACATGACTCAAGTAGGATGTAAAAAGTCAAATGGTCTGTGAACATAAATCAACCTTTTACCAAACAGCATGACTAACTGTTTATAAACCAACAGCCCCCAGACCTGCTCCCTCACATGCTGATGTACATGAAGAAGAACCAACACACAAAGCAGAAGTTACACAACCTCACACAGGTAACTTCTCTATCGGTGAAGTTTATTTTAGAATCCAGAACATCATATTGTAGCTACAGAAATGCTGTCATGATCAGGGAATCAAATTCCCCAAAACGACAAAATGAATTACAATAGTGGTCTAGATATAAACTTGACGTAATTACTGATTTGGGAATTATACATTTATATTCATTAGCATATTCATCATTATGAAATATTAGATTAGTACATGTTTTTTTACACATAAGATAATATTATATAATTTTCATAAGGTATATCATATATTTACAAAACATTTCATCCATATACCCTTGCTTTCTCCAATTTTCATCATAAGGATGAAATATGTTGTATGCTTTTCTTTCCTTTCAGATTAAAGAATAATACTTTTTTTCAGCCTTGGTTTTTAATCAGCATTTTTTGGTCCTTTTATTACAAACTTTCTCCATTAGAAACATTCTAATCCCACAACAAATGATAAGATAAACCTGAATTACTTTAAAAAAAAATAATACATCAATAACCTCCAACTGCATATGGTTTTTAAATTTCTAATATTCATGAATTTATGTATGCAATGTATGGTTACAGAGTTGTGCGTGCCAGGCTTTAAGGCTTTGGTCCGACTTGCAACAGACAACCAACTTGATCTGGAAACAGTTGAACTAAAACCTACGGAAAAAATGACATTCCAAAAGGATATTGGCAAGCTAAGTTTCCACTTAAAGAAAGGGGTGCAAGTTAATGAACTGATGACAATGTTGAAAGAAGGTGAGTTCAAGTCACTTAAACATGAGACACATCAGGCTCAGCTCTTAGAAGTTGCAAACAGAATGGAAAAAGCAACAGTGACAAAAGTCCTTGTACAAGAAGCTTCAGACAGACGTGATCGCAATATTGGTCTGAAATCTGTTATGCGCACATTGGAAACTGGAGAGGAGTCTATGGAACAAATAATCATGGATGTTTCAAAGGAATTTGGGCCATCCTCTGAGCCTGTAAAGGAGATTGCTGCTGTTGGACATCTCCTACAAGAAGGTGTAAAATGTGATGAAGTTGTCACACTGGTTGAAGCAGGTCTCCTACCAAGCCTGAAAAAGCCACAGTCGCAGGTGCCTCTTGTATCAATGGTGGCTGAAAAGGGTCACGTAGGAAGTGTATGCGAGGTTCTTGTGGAAGAGTCAACAAAGGAAATGAAGAAGCCCAAGCCTAAGTTTGAGGCTGCGCGTATGTCAGAAGTCAAGGAAATGTTGAAGAAGGCAAAATCTGATTCTGTGGATGTGAAGAGTAAGTTCTATACTAACTTTTCTTGGAAATTTATAGCTATAAAAACAAATTCCTGTTTGATTATTTTAGTTTTATCTTTGTTCTCTTATTTTTCCCCAATACTGCATGCATTATTATTTCCTTTGATGTGGATTTATTTTTAAACCTTGATCCATGTTATATAACAAAAAAACTTGATTGCATTTTGATTACCACATATATGATTATAGAGTTACATACCATACCAGTTTTCAAAAGGATATCAGATGAACAACTGAATTTTTTACTGTCATACTTCTTTAAAGAATCTATACACCCATTTCCCCAGTTACCAATACTACATTATATTTTCTGCACAATGACCATTTTTAAGCATGTACTTTGACCATTATTGTTTTTATTTGTTTCCCTTATACCTTGTTTTAATGGTTTGATTACCCTGTCCAGACCAACTTCTAATGTGTTCCTCCCCTTCCAAAAGCCTTCACCCCGGAGATGGTTCCTGGTGTACAAGCTTATATCCGCATGGCTCAAGAGGAGAAGGTTGATATTGAGGAAGTTGTTCAGAAGACAGTATTAGAACCAAAGCTAAAAGAAGAAGTTGCTAAGATTGGCATGATGGTAAAACATGGTGTGATGGCACAAGATGTCATCACCTTAATGGAAGCTGGTGAATTCCCACAGCTTATGAAAATGGAAGCACAAGCCCAACTTCTAAATGTTGTAGAGGAGTTTGGATTCAAGGCATTAGTAAATGAAGTTTTGGTTGAACAAGTTCAACAAGCCATTCAGAAGACTGAGAAATCTATTGGAGTCAAGTCATTTATGCGCATGATGAAAGAAGCCAATGTCAACGTTGAGGAAATTATTACAGAGCAGTTTGCTAAAGAGTTTGCCCCTGAAATCAGGGAACCTGTGAAGCAGGAAATGGCAAAGGTCAGCGTGATGCTCAAGGAGGGTGTCCAGGCTGAGGAAATTATGTCTATGGTTGAAACTGGTCAGCTGCCAGCCTTAAGAAAACCAGAAACCCAAATACCTCTCATCAATGTAGTAGAAGAACAAGGACATAGTGCAATCGTCTGCCAGGTTCTCATTGAAGATTCAGTCAAGGAGATTGTACAAGGTGAAATGCAGATTTGGTCAGCAGTAGCAACCTCATTAGTGTGCTGTAATAGTGTGCAGCTGTTAGTCACCCCTGTGAAGAAGTTGTAGCTCTTGCCTATGGCCTATTGTATTTGCACGGCAGCATTATAAATCGTATATAACATTTTCTGTTCTAAAATTTTAGGTATAAACTACCACACAAGCACATACTGTAGAAAAAAAACTAACATAGAAGAGTAGAAAGTAGACTTTAAATCATGTAACCATTGAGTTGCAAACATGCTACATAATTGTTTTTCTTTTCTAACTCAGTATGAATACATGTGTATGTATGTGTGTGTGTGTGTGTATATATATATATTTATATATATATATATACATATACATAAACATACATAAACACATTAAAGATGTATGTATATTTAGTTAATTTACCATCCTTATAACTTTGGTTATTTTATTTTATTTTCCATGAAACATAATGGTTATTTTATTTTATTTTCCATGAAACATAATCATGCATTAAACTACAATTTACATACCAAAACACATGTTAAAATGATTAAATGTCCTCAACTGTAAATGACCACAGTATTTTAATTATCACCACAGTTGCTCCTGAAGGTAGTAAATTTCAGAATTGTGTCTTAACATCACACTGTCATTTCAGAACTACCTAAGGTGGACGTTGCATCTGTCACATCTGTCGAAAGCTTCCAGTCGGCATCAGCATCCCAGGTTGAAGTCAGAGGTTAGTGACCATTTTAAATCATAGTTGTAATTTACTCTCTCAAAGATGTATATGTTGCAAGGCATCTCTCCTTAGAAATTAAGGAGGAGGCTTTTTTGCCAGACCAAACATTAATAAGGTTGTATAGTTACAATGCTCTACGAGTTGGCACTTCCGGGATTTTCTGTCAACATTTACCTATTATATTCACTGAGAAAAGGAATGTCATACCAGTATTAACCAGTTTGACATTTTTTCTTAACTAATAAATGTGTGCTTATACCAAAATTTGTTTGAGTAGTATAGTTGTATGTATACACCATGAATATTTCTAATCCAGTGTATTTTATTCTACCTGTCGAAGATGGAAATATCATGGTCTTATGTGTTTAGAATTTAGTTGTTGACATTCAAAACTGTTTGTCTAATTCGCATTTTAGTTGGTATGAGTGTTGATTAATATTAATGATCTCTCTTATTCTGATTATTAATAGTGTGACTTTTCTAATCTAGACTCATATTTTTTCTAACAGTAACCTTCGGATGTATCCCAGAGCCGACATAATTCCAAACCAGGCTCCTTACCTCTCCCAGCCCCACTGTTTGTCGTCTTGCGTGATTATCCTCGAATTATGGAAGAAATTCAACATTTCAGTGCTAAATGCTCAAGTGGACAAATGCATGGACTACTAAGATCAGTGACACTATTCAGAATAGTTTATAGTTAATTGCAGGAGAGAAACAAGTAACATCTATCAGAGTCTGTAATTGTCATTACCTTATGTTCGGATTGCATATATATATATATATATATATTTATATATATATATATATATATATATTTATATATATATATATATATATGTATATATATATATATATACATATATATATATATATATATATATATATATATATATATATATATATATATATATATATATATATATATATATATATGTATATATATATATATATGTATATATATATATATATATATATATATATATATTTATATATATATATATTTATATATATATATATATATATATATAAATATATATGTATATATATATATATATATATATTTATATTTATTTACATTGCATTTTTCAACATCAAATAACTATGAACTTTAGTGCATCTTTAGTAGTTTTTAAAAGTTTTCAGACTAACTAAGAGGAAAAACGTTTCTGTAACTTCATATAAAAAAGAACCAGTCCATGAAGATGTATTTACCAATATCTTTTTTGCTCTGAATATACCATTATGTCTAGTTTTAACTTTACTGGCAGTGTGTGTGATACCTGATGCACTGATTACCACAATACTCCTGATCTTGATTGGTCATGGAGTTAAATGCTTGTACTTTAGAATTACAACATGTTTGCTAAAGATGTCTGACGAGTTGATGATATTTGAAAGGAAAATAATTCAAAATGGTTTAAAAATGCACAAAAGAAAACAAAAGCTGCTGGCCAACTGAATAAAAGGGGTGCTTGATTTATCACTTTGGTATTGCAATTAACAGGTACTTTTAACCCTAAGGTAGGGGTGTGTGTCTTATTTATTGTACAACACATTCCTGGCTTTTTTATGTATTGTTCATTAATATATTTATTATTGCTTTTATTTTTTATTTATTTTTTATTTTTTTTGCTGAATGTATAGTTGTGCATGTTATTCCCCTTTACCAGTGTTTTGTGAATGGTTACTATTTCCTTTTCTCATGTGTTACAGAGATTAAATATTTATTTTTATATAATTAGTTGTGTATACTACTGGGTGTTTGAATGTAAAATTAGCTGTATGTGTACCATATGCTTTATGGTCTCTTTTCAATAAAGTTATTGACTTAAGAAAGTAAGTGCCTTTTTCCACATGGGGATAAAGCAAAACTAAAAGGTAAGTTACAATCTTTTTAATGTCTTTTTTTTTCAGGAACTAGAAAAGAGAAAGGTTATGTATAACCTTTTCAGTGTATGTTTGCCAAAACACGGCAAAACCACTTGTCATTTAATGCACAGAGATTCCTTCTAATATCCAAACAATGAATGTTTGCATGAAATAAAACCCTTTCAGCCATACCTCTAGAAACCATGCAAAAACAAAATAAAATGTTGTCTTTACTAACTAGTCATCACCTTAGTACAATATATCCAACATTTGTCTTCTCACATAAGATAGTGACTTACACATCGCCGGTAACCTAAATACTTCATTTGCAGCAAAGAAAACCCAAGAAATCCAGAGGATGGTTGAATCTACTCAAGGTTGGCACCAAGATTTTGGTTGAACTGACTAAGTAACCCAAAATACAATGACAAGATCATTATCTATTAACTGGTACATTAACCAACGAAAAATATTCACCAGCAGCTCTATCAACTGTGGTGATGTAGAAGTCATATAACAACATGCTGTAATGAATATATCAATACATATATGAACAATGCCTACAACAACAAATGAAACACAGTAATAATATGCAATAACCACTCACTGCAAACTATCAAAATATAGCAGTATAGTTAAGGGCACTGCTAATAATGTAAAGCACAATCAAAAGCCTTATTAACCCCTAACTTTTAAGTCTAATCATTGCAAACTATTGATAATAATGCTATTTGCAACTTCTTTGTCATGAAGTCAAGCTTTCTCTCTTGCTTATACTGTAATAAAGCTTGTGAATTATATTGTAGGTCTCTTGCAGAAAGACTTACCCATACATGATTATATCGTGTGAGTCGTGTAGTTTTGATTTATTTAATAACTGATCACAGAATACTCTGTAAAAAAAAATCAAACAAAAAAATGTGAACTAATCTAAACACTAATGCTGTAACTATATAGATTGCTTCTATATTAACTAAGATTGAAATATAAATGTTTGAACTGTACATTCAAGTACAGCATTTTAATTAAATAGTCAATCATTATTAAATTTGCTATAGAAAGTTAGATAAGAATGGAATTTAGAATTGTCTTGTTAAGCATTAGTTTTGAAATCATAATAGCAATTATTCATATCATTCTAGGAAACTTTGCAAAAACTATGCATTTATTTGCAGCTGCCCAGTAGATAGTATGAATATATTTACATTTAAGCATTGCAAACACACACATGCACAAAACACACATACACATACACCAACCCACCTTCTTCCTCCTAATCCTCTTGGATTTCAGCTGGTTTGGCTTCATCATTACCCTTTTATGCAATTGTTGCATAAAAGTAAATGTGAAAGTGTCATAAATTCTGAAAAGAAAAAGATAAGTGAATTGTGAAATTAGTGAAGACCATGGAAAAGGTAAATGCACACAAACGTATACATATCAACAAGACATGCCTCACAGAAAAGAAACATGAAGATGCATCTTAGTGTTCATGCTCATGTGGATACTGATCTGTAAATATACAGTGAACTGACC
>BOPN01004088.1:82500-100000 GCA_017312705.2 Penaeus japonicus | reverse complement strand
GCACTTTTCCAGAAGTGAATAAACCCTCTACCATAGACACCACAACAACTTCAATCACAGACCAAGGAACTGATGCAACTACTACACAAGAACATATCACACATCCTCAGGAACACATATATGTTAACCCAGTCTCAGATACTGATTATTCTCACCCATATGATTTGGGTTTGTCAGGATTACTTTACTCAGAATCCCAGAGTGAACCTGGGTTTGAATTCTTTGAGACATCACCTATGTCTCTTGAATGGCTTCCAGAGATGGCTTCTGCAGAGATCAATATATATGAAGACCAGTTAGTTTCTGCAACTTTTAAGCCCTTAGTACTGGTATCTGAGACAGGCTTTAAAATAATTTACCCTACTTTATTGGAAACAGAAACATACCATACAGCTACAGAAATACTCACACCACTTCCAAAGAAAATCCATGCTAACATGCAAGTTGTTCCAAACTTGCAGAGTGTGACAGCAAAAACAGTAATATCTGAAGCAGGTCATATAATCAGATACCCATCCACATCTGTCTTAGGAGAAGACACTATAGTAAAAACTTTTGACACTTGCATACCAGAAAAACTCCACGCAACATCACAAGTTATTCCTGAGTTGGAGAAATCCACTTGCTTATTAGGATTACTCATATCAGAAACTGGGCACACTGTTCACTTTCCTTCAATTTCTACCATAGAAAGTGATAATATAATTGAGGACCTTAGTCCATCAATTCCAAAAACAGTTCAGGCATCATCCTGTTTTATTCCAAATCTGGAATATGCTACTACATTACATATTATACCTGAACCTGAAATAGGGCAAGGAATCAACTACCCATCCGTTTCTATCATAGAAGATACAATTGACACTCAAGTTACAGATTTTACTTCATCTGACACAGGAACCATATTTGCTCGGATGCAATTTGTTCCTGATTTTGAAACTGCTTCTACACAATCTATGACCCTTGTGACTCAATCAGGATTGAAAATTCACCATCCCTTTACAGCTATATGTCAATATGATGAATATTCAATAGACTTTATACCACCGACTGTAGAACCTACTTTTGCCAATATTCAAGTTATTCCTGACCTTAGATATGCTGCGAGTGAGCCAATAGTTCTTGTGTCTGAAACTGGACAAAAAATTAACTATCCATATACTTCTGTCACTGAATATGACAAACCTGTCCCAGATTTGAGTTCACTAATTGTAGAAGCCTGTTTCGCTGGAGCACATGTTTCTGATCTTAACTTTGCTGTTACACAACCAATGGCAGCTGTGTATGAAGCAGGACATCAAGTTAACTATTCATCTATTCTAGCTATAGAACATGACACACTTGCTGAAGACATCAGAGTAGCTGTTCCAGAAGCCACTACTGCCCTTACAACATTTGAACCCAATCTTGAAATTGCTGTTACACAACCTATTAGCATGGTTTCCAATACAGGACATCACATAAACTCTGCATCAATATCCATTTTGGAATACGACACACTACATGATTTCCATCCCTTTGTCCCAGCCACAATGCATGCTGAAGAACTATTTGTTGCAGAAGAACTATATTTTGCAACAAGTGAAGTATTAACTTTAGTGTCTCATTCTGACCAAACAATAGGATACCCTTCAGTTTCTGCTACAGATCATGGTACAGTTACTGACATAACCATTGCACCTATTCCAGACAAACAGCATGCTACCACACAGTTTGTTCCTGAATTAGAAACTGCATCTACCCAACCCATGCCATTCGTCTCTGAAGCTAGCTTCATAATCAGACACTCATCACCATCTCTCCTGGAACCTGACACAAAAGTTGAAGATTTCAACACTCCCACCACGAATATTGCTCATGCTATAACACGTGTTGTACCTGATCTTAAATTTGCCTCTACACTGCCACTGACCATTGTCTCTGAAGCAGGGCACAAAGTTCACCATCCATCTACCTCTGTGTATAGCCTTGATGAACTGACAGAGGATTTCATAACACCAAAGGTAGAAGAAGGTAATGCAATGACACTGCAGGTTCCTGATTTGGAATTTGCAACCATGTTGCCTATGACACTTGTGTCTGAGGCTGGCCACAAAGTTCACCATCCATCCATTAGTATTTCTGAACTTGATAGCATGGCAGGAACTTTCACACCATTTACTGTAGAAGAAACACATGTTAAGGTAATGCACATTCCCGATTTGGAATATGCCACAATATTGCCTTTAACAGTTGTATCTGAGGCCGGACACAAAACTCATTATCCATTTACATCTCTCCTTAAATTCAATGATACTGCAGAAGACTTAACAGCATTTTGTGATGAAAAGCAACATGCTAAGTCACTGCATATTCCTGCATTAGAATTTGCTTCAATATTACCAATGACTCTTGTCTCTGAGGCTGGCCATCGGATTCATTATCCAACAGCTTCTACTTTTGATCGAGACGAAATAACAGAGGTTTTCATAGCACCATCTATGAAAGAAGCAAGTGCTAAAACACTTTATATTCCTGGACTGGAATATGCAACAGTACTACCTGTATCACTTGTGTCTGAGGCAGGTCACAAAGTTTGTTATCCAACAACATCCATAACTGATTATGGGGATTTGGCAGAAATTTTCACAAAACCTAGTCATGAAAAAGCCCATGCTAAACAGTTAATAATTCCTGAATTGAAATATGCTACAACATTACCCATGACACTCGTTTCTGAATCAGGGCAAAAACTTCATTATCCAACATATTCCACAGAACATGATGAAATATCAGAAATTTTCACAACACCTATTCTGGAAAAAGTGCATGCTACAATACTGCATCTTCCTCTACTGGAATATGCCACAACATTACCTATGACACTTGTGTCTGAGGCAGGATACAAAATCCACTATCCAACTACATCTACTCTGGAATACAATGAAACAGCAAAAGTTATTGAAAAATCTGCTCCAGAGGAAGTCTGTGCTACAGAATCAGTTATTCCTAACCTGGAGTTTGCTTTTACAGAACAATTAACTTTTATAGCACATACTGGACACAAGATTCACCACCCTTCTACATCATTCCTGGAACATCACACTGTTGAGGATTTAGTTTCAACTATTCCAGAAGAAATAACGGCAAAAATAACACAAATTCCTGAACTGGAATTTATCACAATGATACCACTAACTTTAGTCACAGCACAGGGACAAAAAGTTCATTATCCATTTACACAGATCCTGGAATATGACACTGTAGAGGGATTCAGAACACTTACTCCAGAAACAGTTCATGCTACAGTACTGCATGTTCCTGATTTAGGAGTTGCTAGCATACAACCAATAAATATTGTCTCTGAAATGGGACTTATCACACGATATCCAGGAGTTTCTGTTACTGATGGAACACACAAAACAACAGAAGTTATCTTCCCACATTTACAAAGAACTCATGCAACTGAAGTTACACATACACAGGATGATTTTGAACTTACTTATGGCACTGTCTCACCTGTTACAGTGATGCCAGCATCCACACCAACTACACATTATCCTACTTCAAAGGAAGCAACTTCACTCCCAGATACTCCTTTAACCATGCCCTCTATCCCATCCCACACAGGCATGATACCAAGCCCATCCTCTACATCTGAAGTGGAGACTGAAGATGTAGAAGTACAGCAAGACATACAACAAACCAAACATGTACCTGAAACACAACACACTAAGTGGGGGGAAGATTTGCAAGAGTCAATGAAATCAACCATTACTTTCACACCTGATAAACGGGAGGATACAACAGTTAAAGAGACTAGGACAATTAGCAGTGAGTCTGTAGATGTTGACAGAACACCGGTGGATGCTTCTGATATCCAAGAAACAACAGTGCAGCAAATATCTCTGAGGACAATTAAACAGCCGTCTAATAGAACATATGACGAAGAAGGGCTGACTCATGAAGTCATGGTTGGCATTGGTGTAGAAGGTGGAAGAGTTAGAGAGGAAACAAAGCTCAATACCCTTGGCAAACAAATAGAGCCAAGAGAAGAATTTGAGTCCTCGGTTGATTTCCGTATTGCACCTACACATAAGGTTACCTCTGGAAAAGAGTGGCAAGAGAAAACAACAATCTATACCGAGGAGATAAGTGAGCAAGAAGAGACCCAGAAGCCAAAATTAGGCAAAGTAATGGGTGAAACTACTGAAGACTTTGTAGAAGAGTTTAAACCAGATTTTGCTCAAACCTTAGTAGAGGATGAGCCTTCATTGAGCTTTGCAAAGGCTACTTTCCCAACCTTATTTTCAGATTTGCCTTCTTTAAAAGTAACAAGAACAGATCAACATATAACAGTAATAGAAAGTAAGGAGGATAGAGAACAGTCAGATTTGCCTCAGTTGGAAATTGCTGAGATTGAAGAAGAAATTGAAAGTCCTGCCACTGAATGCAAAATAACTTTCCCAAGCACCCACCGTGGTTCTTTAATCGACATCTCAGCTCCATCTGATGTGGACATAGTTCCACTTGCAGCAACTGAAACAGAAGAAGAGACTCACACCAAAACACAAGAAAAAGACCTATCAGAGATGTTCCCAGAATGTAAACTTGAGCCAATCCCACAAACATTAACATGTAAAGCTGTACAATCAAAAGTTGAATATAACAGGGCTTCAGTATCAGAAACACTTACATTTATAGGTCCATCTCCTTCAAGGTCTACAAAGTCACAGACAATTCTAGTAGAAGAGGATGATGAACATACATACACACAAACACCAACGGCTCCAGAGAAAAATCAGCACAAATCTGAAACTGTGGAGTTCACGGACATAACTGCCTCTGAAACACCCATTTCCCCTACAGCACTTTCTGTGTCTACTGTCTCACCAATGACCCAACCAATTCACAAACACGTTATTGTACATGAACATGATACTCAACAGGAACAGGACTCTACTAATATAAAACCCACTCTTGTGCCTTCCATAGAATCTACAGAAATAGAGAAAAGGATAACAATTAAAGAGGAAACTACAGGGACAGATGAGATATTGCTTGAACAAACATCTATGTTTGAAAGACGTGAACCAAAGCCTGAACAGGCAAAAGCACTTATTACAGAAGATGTAAAGGATTCAGTGACAGTGACTGAAAACCTGAGTGAAGAACAGCCTGCCCCATGGAATCGTGGAGAAAAAATTCATTTGAAAAAGCAGATCAGTATTACACCAGATGTTGTGGCATCTGAATCTATACAAGTCACTGACACAAAAACGGAAGATACTTACAGTACCTTACAGACAGAGAGGGGAGAAAAAGTTACTGCTACCATCACTGAAGAGCTTAAGGATTCAGTTACGGTTACAGAAAAGATCCCTGAAGAGCAGCCTATGCCCTGGAGAAGAGGGGAGAGGATACCATTCAGGACCGAAAATATCAAACCAGAACTAGTTTCTTTAGAATCACTTCAAATTACTGACACTAAAGCTGAAGATACATATGTTGCCCTAAAACCCGAAAGAGGAGAACAAGTAAAGGCAACGGTCACAGAAACACTAAAAGATTCTTTGACTGTGACAGAAAAGATCCCTCAAGAAGAGCCAATGACATGGCAAAGAGGTGAGAAAATTCCCTTTAAGACTGAGAGCATAAAGCCTGAGTTGGTGTCCTCTGAACCTCTCCAAGTTACTGATACAAAAGTTGAAGACAGCTATGTACATCTACAGCCAGAGAAAGCGACAAAAGCAAAGGCAACAGTTACTGAAGATTTAAAAGACTCTTTAACTGTGACAGAAAAAATCCCTGAAGAACAACCACTAGCATGGCAAAAGGGTGAGAAAATTCCCTTTAAGACTGAAAGCATAACACCTGAGTTGGTTTCTTCAGTATCTCTTCAAGTTACTGATACTAAAGTTGAAGATAGTTATGTAAACCTTAAGCCAGAGAAAGGTGAGCCAGTAAAAGCCACAATATCAGAAGATTTGAGGGACTCACTGACCGTGACAGAAAAGATTGCAGAAGAACAACCAATGCCTTGGAGAAGGGGTGAGAAAGTTCCATTTAAAACTGAGAGCATAAAGCCTGAGTTAGTTTCATCTGAATCTCTCCAGGTTACTGACACTAAAGTTGAAGATACCTACATACAGCTTCAACCAGAAAAGAGTGAGCGAGTAAAAGCTACAATAACTGAGGATCTAAGGGACTCACTAACTATAACTGAAAAGATTCCAGAAGAACAACCAACTCCTTGGAGAAGAGGGGAAAAGATGCCATTGAAAACTGAAAGCATCAGACCCGAATTAGTTTCTTCAGAACCACTGCAAGTAACTGATACTAAAACTGTAGATTCTTGTGAAACTTTCCAGAGTGAAAAGGGAGAGGAAGCAAGAGCCACTGTAACCAAGGATCTAAAAGATTCTTTGACAGTTACTGAAAGGCTTCCTGAAGAACAACCTTCACCTCTGAAGAGGCCTCCAAGAGTAACGGCTGATTTAGCTCAGCATAAGTTAATGGTCATGGAACATGACTCACTTTCTGTTACAGAAGTTTATGCCAAGGAAGGTGGCACACAATTTGAAACTGAAAAGACAGCTGTACAGACAGCCACAGGTATGCTAGAGCCATTAGAAGCACTTACTACAACAGATCACAGAAGTGAGGAGACTATTTCTCAGCTATCAGACTTAGTCAAACATACACAAAAGGCAACAGTTATGGAACAAGATACCAAGCAAACACTTCAAATAACAGAGCAAATTCCTCATGAAAGTATTTCAGACCTGAAGAGGGAAAAGCAAATATTTGAAAGCCTTAAATGCGGTATGTCCGGACAAAATGCTCCTCAAGTTGAAGAAATTGTAGTGCATGATGCAGAAGAACAGTATGAATCTAAATCTCCTAAGCAAGCAACAACAAAACAGACAACAGTTACTAAACAATTAGAAGCTGTGATCATTGCAGAACCAAAACTGGAGGAGGATACTGTTCAATGGGAAAAGCATGCAGAAAAACTGGAACAGGCAAAGCCTAACATATTAGAACAAAAGTATATCCAAATTTCTGAAATCTTTAAAGCAGACAAAGAGGGCATTCTTTCCGAACAAGCACCATTACAACAACAAGGGAAAATGACAGAAATGAATCCACTAGAAGCCCTTACCATACAGGGTCACGATGTCCAGGAAGATGCTGCATCATGGAAGTCTCGCATTGACAAGGAGCAAACAGCACGAGCATCCATCCTGGAAAAAATGTCGGTTAATATCATGGAAACACAGCAACATGATTCATTTAAAGAATATATGCCTGAAAAGCCACTTGAAGCACAGGCAACACAAATGGATGGTAGACAAGAAGCTATCGCTATTTCAGAAACAAAGGCAGAATCTCCCATAAGAGAACTTCCAAAGGAAGCCAAAATAGAACATCATGCATCTCTTATTCATTCTAAGAAATCATCTCTGGTCGTTTCTGCATCAGATGTCCAAGAGAGTGAAGCTCCCTTAAAGATCCGGAAGCCAGTGGAAGCACAAGCAGACAAGTTAGATATTAACACTTTCCATTCTGTCATGGTTGCTGACACTGATGTTCAGTCTCCTGTGGATATTCTAAGCAAACCTATATTGCAAACAGGAAAAGCAAAAACAACCTTTATTCCTCAAAAGGCACTTGAAATTCTTGAATCTCAAACTCACCAAAAAGAAAAGGACTTCCAGCCTAGCAAGCCTGCAGACCTGGTTATTCAAGGTAAAGTTGAATGCAGTGAACATTCACTTGAAATACAAGAAACAAAGGCTCAATCCCCATTAAGGGAATTGAAAGAAACGAAACCTTTAACAGATATGGCAAGTGCATCTGTTATCCCTCAGAAATCTGTGAAAGTTTCAGAAGTATCTGTTAGTTTTAAGGAAGAAGAATTCAAAGAATTCCCAAGGTATTCTCATACAGCAACAGAAGAGCAAATTCCTGGTCATCTTCCACTGGAAATAACTCAAAGTACTATTCAAGACAGTATTCAAGATTTCACAACTAGTATTCCAAAAGAAGAATCAGCATCTGTAGATCTAAAGAGCTTCCATGCTGCATCTGTTATGGAAGTCCATGCAGCCCAGGCTGAAGAAAAATATAATCCTTCTAAATATCCAACAACTACTGCTAAAACACATTTGGTGGAAGGTATGCAGCCTATTATTACAGAGGAAGTTTGTGCATCATCTTCTGTTACAGACTTTGATGTTCCTGATAAACCAAAATCTAAAGAAGCAACCAAAAGTTTTGAAGAACAAAAGGCAATAACTATCACCGAGACTGGAATGCATGAAAAAGAAGAGTCCCTTACAGAGAAGAAACCAGTTGAATTGCATTTAAAATCTAAAATAAATGGAGGGCTTGAACCTCTTCTCATCACTGAAGTGGAAAGTGAGGAAACTATTGGTGAGGTAGTTCCTAAAACAGCGCCTGAAAAAGAAAGTGCAAAAATAGAACTTACTCATGCAGCTAAGGTTGCTCTTTCATCTGGTGTTCTAATAAATGAGTGTGAGGGATGGCATGAAGATGAAAAACCAGAAGCACAGAAGGCAGAAGGAATCATGAGTACAGGAGAAGCTATTACTGTACTTGAAACACATCCACAGTCTCTGACTGGGGAACTTCCAGTTGCTCCCAAGCCAAAAGCAGAAGAAGGAATGGGATCTTTAATTCCATCAAAAACTGCATCAGTCTCGGAGGTTCTTTGGCATGAAAAGGAAGGAGTACATGAAGCAGACAAATTTCCTACTATTTGTTTGCCTAGTCAGACCCAAGCACCAAATATCCCATTAGTTGTACAAGAGACTCATACAGATTCAAGCTTGTCTGCTCTAGCTCAGCAGAAAATGTTGCCATCGCAATCAGCTTCAGTGTCTCTTACTGCTCACCAGATTGCTTCTTCTACATCTGTAGGTATTAGTGAGAAAGAAGGTGTGTATAAAGAAGAAAAACCAATTGAAGATCTTGCGAATGTAGAATATGAGACTGAAAAAGTTCCCATTCAAGTAAGTGAAACTAGAGCAGAATCACCAGTGAAAGATTTTAAAGATATCAAGCCAGAGAATGCACAGGCAAGGCCAGATATCATACCTCAGAAAGCTATTGCTGTGTCTGAAATGGAATCTAAAGAAAAAGAGGGAACTCTTGAAATTAAGAAGCCATCAACAATTTCACTGAAGTCTGATATCACACAGCCTTTGCATTCGCTAACTGTATCTGAAATCAGTGCAGAAACTAATATACATAAGCTAGATATAGATAAGATTAATGAAGAACAAGCTAAGACTAGTCATATCCCTCATCATGCTACCGCCGTTAGTGAGCCATTTGTGCACCAGAAAGAACAGGATTATAGCCAGCCAAAACCACTCTCTGCTGCGCCAAAGGAATCGTGTACCCCGGGACATGAGTCAGTTCAAGTAACAGAAACAAGAGCCGAGTCCCCTATTACAGATAGAGATGAGAAAGAAACTCCGAAAAGCAAAGCTAAAAGTCAAGTCATCCCACAAGATACAGTTCAGGTGCAGGAAGTGAGGGTTCATGAATCGGAAGGGGCCTTTAAACTAAGTAAGCCAGAGGAATCAACTGGTGTAGTAAATCGTGCCCCTGGCCATGTAGTTGCCATTTCTACAAATGTTGAATTATCTGAAAGCATCCAGAAAATGGAAGATGCAGGGAAAATGGAAGGTAAAACTGCGAAAATGACCATAAATCCACAACAAGTTGCGGAAGTTATACAGCATGAAGTGAGTGAGGCAGGGAAAGTGTTAAAAGAAGTGAAACCAGAAGAAAAGAAAGCATTGCCAAATATAGAGGAAATGCAGTCTGTGTCAGTTATGGAAATTAGTGCAGAAACAAAGGAACAAAATTATGATATAAAAGATTTACCATCAGTGCATAATGTTGAAGCCAAACCAGTAATCACTCCCCTTCACCTTGCTCATGTTAACCATCCTGAGGTAGCAGAGCAGGAAGGGATTATCCCTACATTTGACACTACAGGTACTACCCATGCAAAACTTGAATTTACACCATACACTTCAAAATTAGTGACTCAGCAACAACCTAATATACTTACAGGCATATTAAAACAAGAACAACCCATTCATGCCTCAGGCAAGGTGGTAGTGGAGCCAGCTGCACATGTCTCAGGTTCCGAAGAAGTTGTTATTGAAACAATTGAGGAAACAGCAACTAAAGCAGCACCGCAGACTATGCAGGCTCATCGTCTTCTAGATACGCAGCAAACTATTTCTGTTATGCAAGTTTCTGCTTATAATCAAGCAGAGGCAATGGGCAAAGTTGCTATGCCGATACCAGCAACAGCAAAGACTGTCCAAACAACTCAACAAAGCATTCGTGTTCATGAAGCCGATTTAAGAGAATCATCATCTAGTGTCGCTCTTGAAAAAACTACAGAACAAAAAGCAACTGCAGTGTTTGATCAGAGGGAACATGTTACAGTTTCCGAAGTAAAGTCAGATGAAATTCCAGCTGAACTGAAGCATGTGCGGCTTGAAGGTAAAGCATCCCCAGTGGTGAAGCCTCACGAAACTGTTACTGTCTCATCTGTTACTATAGCAGATAATTATGAAGAATCAAAGCTTCCAAAACCACGAATGGAAAAGGCTCAGCCTGTTGCAGTGCCACAAGATTATGTTTCAGTTGAGGAGACTAAGGTTCATGAAAGTCCAGGAGAAATAAAAATCAAGCAACCAACAGAGGAAAGGGCTACAGCTTCTGTATCAAAGCGTGAATCTGTCATGATTTCTGAAGTAAAGACTGAGGAAAAACCAGTTTCAATAAGAGAAAGAAGACCTTCACAGGAAAGAGCTAAACCTACTGTTGTAAAACAAGAACATGTTATTGTGTCAGAGACATCAACAGCTGAAGCTCCTGGTTTTGTAAAACATCGCAGACCTTCTGAAGACAGAGCTAAAACGATTCTGTCCCAAAAACAATCAGTTATTGTTTCAGAAGTTCAGTCAGAAGAAGCTCCTAAATCCACAAAACAAAGAACTCCGTCACAAGAAAGGGCAAGACAAGTGATTTCAGAAAAGGAATCTTTTGTTGTTCAAGAGGTTAAGGTACACGAACTTCCAAAAGATCTTCCAAAGGCCAAACCCAAGGAGGATAAGGCAAAGAAAGTCATTCCTCAACAAGAGTCCATTTCAGTTCAGGAGACTCAGGTGGAGGTACACACAGGTGATATTTCCCATGTAAAACCTAAAGAAGAAAAGGCAAAAAAGATATTTGAGAAGCGTTCATCAGTGGCTGTATCTGAAATCTCTAGTCATGAAATGGCTGTAAAGATGCCTGATTATAAGCCTCAGAAGACTGAGTCTGCAAAAACAAAAATGGATCATATGGAAGTTGTAAGTATTTCAGAGGTGACTCCTGATGAAGTCCCTCACATTGTACCAGAAGAGAAGAGAAGAACAGAAACTGCAACTATGATTCTTCCTGAAATGAAGGAGACAATACAGATCACAGAGGTTTCTACAGAGGAAACACCACACAGTGTAGTTCATGCTAAGAAGAATGAACAGTATGCCCAGGTGGTCCTTAAACCAACAGAATCTATAACCGTCTCTCATACGCAAGTGCATGAATCTACTGATGAAGTGCGTAAGTTAAAGCATGTGGAGGAAAAAGCTCAGACCATCCTTCCACAACAAGATTCAATTACTGTTCAAGAAGTAAATGTGAAAGAGGAACCAGAAGAAGTAAAGGAGCACAGACCCAAAACAGAAACTGCAAGATCTATACTTTCCCCTCGACAGTCTATTGCAGTTGAAGAGATAACTGTGAAGGAAAGCCCTGGATCAGTATCTGAAGTTAAGCCAAAAAGTCAACAAGCTACATCAATTCTTGCTGAGCATGAATCCATCACTATCCAGGAGGTTAGTGTTAAAGAATCTTCAGGCAATATAAAGGATATGAAGCCCAAAACAGGAACAGCACAGACTATCTTTACAACTCAAGATTCTGTTGCTGTTCAAGAAGTTTCAGTGAAGGAAGCACCTGGTTCTATTAAAGATATAAAGCCCAAGACAGAACTGGCCACACCTATCATTTCTCCTCACGAATCATTGACAGTTCAAGAAGTATCTGTTAAAGAAGCACCAGGCGATGTGAAAGACACAAAACCAAAACATGAACAAGCTTCTTCAATTTTAACACCACAGGAGTCCATCAGTGTTCATGAGGTATCAGTGAAAGATGCTCCAGGATCTTTGAAAGAGTTACTAATGAGTACAGAGCAAGCTTTAGCAAAGATTTCTCCTCATGAATCAATAACAGTTGAGGAGGTGTCCATTAGAGAAGCTCCTGGGTCAGTAATAGATGCAAAGCCTAAAAGGGAAATGGCAACATCAATAATTTCTCCCCATGAATCTATCACTGTACAAGAGGTATCTGTGAAGGATGCTCCAGGAGAGGTAAAGGACAAAAAGCCAAAACATGAGCAGGCTTTATCAGTGCTATCTCAACAAGAGTCTATTAGTGTTCATGAGGTATCTGTAAAAGATGCCCCAGGAACATTGAAAGACTTGAAACTAAGCCCAGAACAAGCCTCATCTGTTATATCTCCTCATGAATCAATTACAGTTGAAGAAGTTTCTGTGAAAGAAGCCCCTGGCTCAATGAAAGATTCAAAGCCTAAGACAGAGATGGCAACATCTATTATTTCTCCACATGAGTCTATCACTGTACAAGAGGTATCTGTGAAGGACGCTCCAGGAGAGGTAAAGGACAAAAAGCCAAAACATGAGCAGGCTTTATCAGTGCTATCTCAGCAGGAATCCATCAGTGTGCACGAGGTGTCTGTAAAAGATGCCCCAGGAACCTTGAAAGACTTGAAACTAAGCCCAGAACAGGCTTCATCTGTTATATCTCCTCATGAATCAATTACAGTTGAAGAAGTTTCTGTGAAAGAAGCTCCTGGTTCTATGAAAGATGCAAAACCTAAGACAGAAATGGCAACTTCAGTTATTTCTCCTCATGAGTCTATTACTGTACAAGAAGTATCTGTGAAGGATGCTCCAGGTGAGGTGAAAGACAAAAAGCCTAAACATGAGCAGGCTTTATCAGTGCTATCTCAGCAGGAATCCATCAGTGTGCACGAGGTATCTGTAAAAGATGCCCCCGGGTCCTTGAAAGATTTGAAACTAAGTCCAGAACAAGCATCATCTGTCATTTCTCCTCATGAATCAATTACAATTGAAGAGGTGTCTGTGAAAGAGGCACCTGGCTCAGTTATGGATGTAAGACCAAAGACAGAAATGGCAACATCCATTATGTCTCCTCATGAATCTATAACAATAGAGGAGGTATCTGTGAAGGATGCTCCAGGAGAGGTGAAAGACAAGAAATTAAAGCACGAACAAGCTACTTCAGTCTTTTCTCCACAAGAATCAATCAGTGTCCATGAAGTATCAGTAAAAGATGCACCAGGATCCATGAAAGATTTCAAACTGAAAGCAGAGCAAGCATCATCTGTAATATCTCCACATGAATCTGTCACAGTGGAAGAAGTATCTGTAAAAGGAGAATCAGCAGACTTCAGTGATAAGAAACCACATTCTGAGACAGCAACCTCGGTATTTACTCCACAGGAGTCTATTGCGGTCCATGAAGTTTCAGTAAAGGATGCTACAGGTTCTTTGAAAGATTTGAAATTCAGAACTGAACAAGCATCCTCAGTCATATCTCCGCATGAATCTGTCACAGTGCAAGAGGTGTCTGTAAAGGAAACATTTACTGATATTACAGACAAAAAACCAAAAACCGAAACAGCAACTTCACTATTGTCAACTCGTGAATCTATAGCCATCCATGAAGTTTCAGTAAAAGATGCACCAGGTTCAATGAAAGATTTAAAACTTAAGACTGAACAAGCAACATCCAGCATATCTCCTCATGAGTCACTTACCATAGAAGAAGTATCAGTAAAAGAGGCATCGGCAGACCTCAGTGAACGAAAACCAAAAACAGAGAAAGCCACATCGATTCTTTCTCCTCAGGAATCTATTGCTGTCCAAGAAGTATCTGTTAGAGATGCTACAGGATCTATGGCGGACATTAAACTAAAGACTGAACAAGCTACGTCTAGTATTTCACCCCATGAATCAATCACAGTAGAAGAAGTAACCGTGAAGGAAGCTCCAGGAGATGTGAGTGATAAAAAACCAAAGACAGAGAAAGCTACTTCAGTATTCTCCCCTCAAGAATCCATTGCTGTTCATGAAGTATCTGTTAAGGATACTACAGGCTCAATGAAAGACCTAAAACTGAAAAAGGAACAGGCTTCATCTGTAATTTCTCCTCATGAATCACTTACCATAGAAGAAGTTTCAGTGAAGGAAACATCTAAGGAGCTGAGTGACGAAAAACCCAAAACGGGATTAGCAACCTCTGTCTTTTCTCCTCAAGAATCCATTGCTGTTCATGAAGTCTCTGTGAAGGATGCTCCAGGAACCCTTAAAGACTTAAAATTCAAGACAGAACAAGCTTCATCTGTTCTTTCTCCTCATGAGTCTCTTACAGTTGAAGAAGTGTCTGTGAAGGAAGCATCTGGAGATCTGAGTGATAAAAAACCAAAGACAGAAGTAGCTACATCTATATTCTCTCCCCAGGAATCTATTTCTGTCCATGAAGTATCTGTGAAAGATGCTCCAGGTTCTATGAAAGATCTGAAACTGCAAACAGAGAAAGCATCATCTGTCATTGCCCCACATGAATCCGTCACAGTTGAAGAGGTGTCTGTCAAAGAAACATCAGGAGACATCAGTGACAGGAAACCCAAAACAGAAACAGCAACTTCAATTTTCTCTACTCAAGAGTCTATTGCCATTCAAGAGGTTTCTGTGAAAGAAGCCCCAACAGACATTACTGCAAAAATGCCCAAAACTGAAAAGGCTACCTCTGTTTTTACACCTCAAGAGTCCATTGCTATTCATGAGGTGTCTGTGAAAGATGCCCCTGGATCAATGAAAGATTTGAAATTCAAAACGGAACAAGCATCATCAGTTATTTCTCCACATGAATCTGTTACAATCGAAGAAGTGTCTGTCAAAGAAACATCTGGAGATATTGAAGAGAGGAAACCCAAAACAGAAAAAGCTACTTCCATTCTTTCTCAACAGGAATCCATTAGCATACATGAAATTTCTGTGAAAGATGCCCCAGGTTCCATGAAAGACCTGAAGCCAGTTACAGAGAAAGCGTCGGCTACAATTGCACCACACGAATCAGTAACAATAGAAGAAGTGTCAGTTAAGGAAGCATCACAAGATCTGGCCAACATAAAACCAAAACCAGAACTTGCAAAATCTGTTTTGTCACCTCAAGAATCAATAGCAATTCAGGAAATTTCTGTAAAGGAAGCACCAGGTGACATTGACACTTTAAAGCCCAAATCAGAAAAGGCAAGAGTCACGGTAACAAAGAAAGACTCTCTTCAGGTTCTAGAAGTTGCATCTGAGCTTGCCCCAGACACCATACCAGAGAGTCACGTGATTGGAGACAAGGCAAAGGTTACTGTGACTGAGGATCTCCAGCGTGCAGATCAAGAAGATGTTATTGTCTTACGAGGTCCTAAGAAAGAAAAGAAGGTCATTGAAGTAGTGGAGGAATCAGATGAAGATGTTCCACTTTTGAAGAAAGAAAAGAAGGAAGAAACAGTTAAGGAAAAAGTAAGTGAACCAGAGGAGAAGATTGAAGAAGTTACTGAAGAAGTAGAAATTAAGATGAAACCAAAAAAGAAGCTAAAGGTCCAGACTGAAGAGACTGAAGAAGTAGTTATTAAGAAACCCGTGGAGAAAATTACTGAAGAAACTACCGAAGATGTACAAGTGAAGATTACATCAAAGAAGAAGCCTGAATTAGAAGACGCCACAGAAGAAGTAACACTCAAGAAACCCGAAGAGAAGGTTCTTGAAGAAGTTACAGAAGAGGTGCAAATTAAAATGAAGCCAAAGAAGAAGCCTGAAGTCAAGACTGAAGAAATAGTTGAGGAAGTGACAGTCAAGAAATCAGAGGAGAAACCAGAAGAAAAGGTTACTGAAGAAGTAACAGAGGATGTGCAAATTAAGATGAAGCCAAAGAAAAAGCCTGAAGTCAAGACTGAGGAAATTGCTGAAGAAGTGACACTGAAGAAGCCTGATGAAAAGGTTGTTGAGGAGGTCACAGAAGAAGTGCAAGTAAAGATGAAGCCAAAGAAAAAGCCTGAGGTCAAGACTGAGGAAATTGCTGAAGAAGTGACACTGAAGAAGCCTGAGGAGAAGCCTGAAGAAAAGGTCGTTGAGGAAGTCACAGAAGAGGTACAGATTAAGATGAAGCCAAAGAAAAAGCCTGAAGTCAAGACTGAGGAAATTGCTGAAGAAGTGACACTGAAGAAGCCTGAGGAGAAGCCTGAAGAAAAGGTCGTTGAGGAAGTCACAGAAGAGGTACAGATTAAGATGAAGCCAAAGAAAAAGCCTGAGGTCAAGACTGAGGAGATTTCTGAAGAAGTGACACTGAAGAAGCCTGAAGAGAAGCCTGAAGAAAAGGTCGTTGAGGAAGTCACAGAAGAGGTACAGATTAAGATGAAGCCAAAGAAAAAGCCTGAATTTAAGACTGAGGAGATTTCCGAAGAAGTGACACTGAAGAAGCCTGAAGAGAAGCCTGAAGAAAAGGTCGTTGAGGAAGTCACAGAAGAGGTACAGATTAAGATGAAGCCAAAGAAGAAGCCTGAATTTAAGACTGAGGAGATCTCTGAAGAAGTGACACTGAAGAAGCCTGAAGAGAAGCCTGAAGAAAAGGTCGTTGAGGAAGTCACAGAAGAGGTACAGATTAAGATGAAGCCAAAGAAAAAGCCTGAATTCAAGACTGAGGAGATCTCTGAAGAAGTGACACTGAAGAAGCCTGAAGAGAAGCCTGAAGAAAAGGTCGTTGAGGAAGTCACAGAAGAGGTACAGATTAAGATGAAAC
The DNA here is from genome assembly GCA_017312705.2 of Penaeus japonicus. NCBI lineage: Eukaryota > Metazoa > Arthropoda > Malacostraca > Decapoda > Penaeidae > Penaeus > Penaeus japonicus. Next base: position 83,017 of record BOPN01004088.1, on the reverse strand, counting down.
CAAAGAAAAAGCCTGAATTCAAGACTGAGGAGATCTCTGAAGAAGTAACATTGAAGAAACCAGAGGAGAAACCTGAAGAGAAGATTGTGGAAGAAGTCACAGAAGATGTAAAAATCAAAATGAAGCCAAAGAAAAGACCAGAAAGGAAAAGTGAGGACATTACAGAAGAAGTAACAATTAAGAGAACTGCAGAGCAACCTGAGGAAAAAGTTAGTGAAGAGATCACTGAAGAGGTTCAGTTCAAACTGAAACCTAAAAAGAAACCGAAGACTGAGTATGAGGAAATCTCTGAAGAGGTGACAATCAAGAGAAAGCCTCAAGAAAAGGTGGAAGAAGTAACTGAAGATGTGCTTATTAAGATGAAACCTAAGCAACCAGAGAAGTTTGAGGATGTATCAGAAGAACTCACAATAAAGAAAGACGAGCCCATAGAAAAAGTAACTGAGGAAGTGACTGAAGATGTGCACATTAAATTCAAACCTAAAAAGAAGAAACCAGAAAAACATACAGAGGAAAT
>BOPN01004088.1:62500-75000 GCA_017312705.2 Penaeus japonicus | reverse complement strand
TTTTTTTTTTTTCACTGTGCAGTTTATTTTTATTTTTTGTTTACCTTTAATTTTTTTTTAATCAGCTACATTATCACCTATATTTATGATTATAGGGAGAAACAGATTTTTTAAAACAAATTTTGCATTTTTATGAATAGCTTAAGATGTATCAACTGCTATGAAAAATCAGTTATTGATATTTACCTTCAGTTAAAAATGAAACCTATATTCTAATATCAGTTTATCATATAAAATAGACCTGTTGCTAAACTTCCAAAACTAGCTATTATCAAATCCTAAAACACAAGCTAGTGTAACTCACAAACATATATTTTCAGCACCTTCAAACGTGGCTTGGAGTCATGTGTGGTTGATGAAAATTCTGAGGTTATTTTGGAATGCCGCACCTCTAAGGAAAAGCAGGTAAGACTACTGAAATGTGTGTTGTCATAAAAGTTATTTTATAAAAAATCATAAAAGCTTGTTTTATTTACTTCCATTATTATCTTGCACCACTGTAATCTCATAGGTTAAGCTCTTGAAAGGATAATGACTTTAACTTTATTTCCAGTGCACTTGGTACAAGGGTAACACTGAACTCAAGAGCAGCAAGACCATGCTAATTGAGCAAGAAGGTCTTACTCACCGTTTGGTCATCCAGTCAGCTACTATGGCTGATTCTGGCAAATACAGCTGCAAATTTGACAACCAGTCTACCTTCTGTAACCTTACTGTGAAAGGTACAATTACAAGCTCAAGCAATATCTTTACTTATTAATTTTGGATTTCTCTCATGTTCCCAATTGTCTGATTTTTAAATATCCTCTATAGAATGTACTAATTTGATGCCATAAATATTCACCAATTTACACATTTAATTTGTCATATATTCCCTATAAATAGCAACTACATATTCATATATTTGTAGGTGTTGATGACTTTGTTGAGAAGATCCAAGATGTTGAGGTCCAGGAAAGGGAACAAGCCATCTTGCAGGTGGAAGTCAGCAGTGAGAAGGCCACTGTTACCTGGCACAAGGTTTGCTATCAATTTATTTTTTCTGACAGATTATAGATTTATGAGAAAGTGGACATGCATTCTGTATGTGATAGATATCAATTTAATATTCACTCATTCCTAAACTTTCAACTTAAACAGGATGGTGAGGAGATCACTAGCAAAACAAATCGCTTCAAGCTGGTGAGTGAAGGCAAGAGGAGGAAGCTGATTCTTACAAGTGCCACTTTGGCTGATGAGGGTGAATACACCTGTGTGTTGGGTGATCAGGAATGTACTGCTGAACTCACTGTGAGGGAACTGCCTGCTGAGATTGTTAAGAAGATGAAGGACCAAGTGGTGTCAAAGGGCAACAGAGCAACCATGGAGGTAAAATGACTACAATAAGTAGTTCATTTCTGTATTTAATAAAATGAAGATATAATGATGATAACTATATAAAGGTAACCATGATGTTGATATTTACTTATACTTTATAGGTTGAACTTACAAAGGGTGATGCTGTAATTACCTGGTATAAGGATGGTAATGAAATTCGCTTCTCTGATCATTACCAACTCTCCATTGATGGCAAGGTAAAAAGATCACAAAAAGTTTATAATAAGCAAAACAAGTTTTTCACATGCATGAAAAATGTGTAGTTTATGATGGAACAGTGATGTCATAACTAGAGAGAGAAAATACAAGATGACACTACCCAAACCGACTGTTTATGTATTTTTTTTTCAAATATCACAGATCCAAAGACTGATGGTATACAACTGTCAGCTTGAGGACAGTGGAGTTTACCGTGCTGTTGTAGGCAAGAGTGAATGTTCGGCCTCACTTAAGGTCAGTAGATCATTTATGGTGACTTATTTTTTGTCATAGGACAATGACTTTCCTACAATTTGAAATGCCAAAGTGATGATTTTTCTAATCAATATTGTTCAATAGGTTGAGCTGCAGGCAGAGGGAGACTTCTCTAAGAAGCTACCTGCTCAGATGGATGTCAACTACAAGGCAGATGCCACATTTGTTGTTGAAGTTACAAAGGATTATGATGTTAAATGGTATAGGTAAGTTTTATAAAAAGGCATAAGTTTACCATGTATAATAAAGTACTTTTTGACTTTCATACAATCCTCTTCAAGAGAGAACTTCAACCCCATTTCATAAAACGCATTAAGTAATATACAATTTTTATTTTTTTTTCAGGAATACGGAACAGATCGTAAGCTCTGACAAATACATCATGAAGAAGGAAGGAAACAAGAGGATCTTGATTGTTAAGAGTGTGACTCAAGTTGATACTTTTGAGTATTCATGTGTCCTTGGTAGTCTCAAGACATCTTGCAGACTGAATGTTGTCCGTAAGTATGAATTACATTTTTCTGCAAAACAACAGAGATACATAATGCACCATCCAATATATCTATATTAAATTTGCTAGGTAGAATTACACCTAACTTTATTTTTTGATTATCCTAGTGATGGAGACTGCTCCCAAGATTGAGAAGCAGCACCAGAAGGCTGAAATTGTTGTGACAAAGGGAAAAGATGCTACTCTTACAGTGCCTTTCACTGCTACTCCTGTTCCTAAGTTCCAGTTGTACTACAAGGGTCAGCTTGTTGAAACTGAAAGGAGCCAGAAGGTATGCTTTTCTACCGGAAAAGAAGCTCTCATATTTTTGTACATACTATATTAAAGTTACCAATTACAAATGTACAATTATAGAAACTTTTAAAGGATTTCATCAGTATATTTATCATCAATATTTACAGGTCCTGCCAACTATATCTGAGAATGTGGCCAGCATTACTATCAAACAAGTGGAGAACATTGACTGTGGAGAGTACAGGCTCAAGTTGAGCAATGACTGTGGCGATGCATATGCCGACTTCACTGTGAAACTTCTTGGTAATAATTATTCTGTTATACTGAGTATATTTTTATATATTCATTTAAAGTATAAAATATTTCAGAGTACTAAATAATCAGTTTATATTTTACAACCAAATTATGTCATTATGCAATTTTCAGATAAGCCATCAATGCCTGGTTGTCCTGAACCAATGAAGGTTACCAATGAATCAGTAACTCTGCACTGGACCATACCTCAAGAGGACGGTGGACGAGTTATTATCAATTACATTGTTGAATACAGGTAAAATATTGGTGGTTCTGCCCTTCTATTTGCCTTCAGTAGAAAAGGGAAAAAAATATATTGATCAATCTTGGTTACCTACTTGATTTGAAAATAGTGTTAGCCAATTACTTATTTCATTAGAAAAGTAAATCAATTAAACATTTTTTATTATGTACTCATATTTCTTGAAATGTCTAAATTTTAGGACCAGGAGAGAGGAGAGATGGATTGTATACAACAAGGACTTTAAGATTACTGAAAGCACAATTATGGTTCAGCATCTGACTAAGGATGAGGAATACAGCTTTAGGGTCTCTGCTGTTAACGAAATTGGAACCTCTGAAGTCTCTAGGAGTTGCGAGTTCGTCAAGGTAAAATAAAAGAGTACAATTTGTACTTTACATAAATCTTTTTGCATTATAGAACTGAAAAAATAAGCTAAAGCACTGCTTTAGCAATTTGAAGATTGTCATTTATCATTTAAAGATAATTTGCATCATCAGCTCTCAATTAACTGTTGCATTCATGTACAGGTTTGTGAGCCAGTGAAGGCTGAACCTCCTGTAGTCAAAGAACAACTCCAAGCTGTTGTGAGTGGTCTTCATCAAGAGGTCATCCTCCGCTGTGTTGTTACAGCCACACCTGTACCCAAAATTGAATGGCTCAAAGATGGCAAAGCCATCTCTGGTTACACAAAGTATGAAAACTTTACTGCCACCTTCACAATCAAGCAGACTGCTGAAGATTCTGGTGGTATGTACACCTGCCGTGCCAGTAATGAAGCTGGAATGGCAGAGTGTTCTGCCACTGTTGTCATTCAGGGTGAGTTAATAGATTTTTTTGTCAGTCAAATGGGAACCTCACATTTTCATGATGTTAATCACATCATCTAATACTTCATCAGAAGTGCACATTCAGAATTAGAGATAATAATTTTCTTTTTATACAAATGTCTCAATGGTGACACTGATCTTTCAGAGGCACCAAGATTTGACTATGATGAAAAACAACAATGTCAGCGTCTCCATGTGGGTGAAAAATGGCACGTGCCTATTCAGGTCATTGGCTATCCAAGACCCAGGATCAGCTGGTCTCGTAATGACCAACCACTCATGGTAAGATCAATAATAATAATAACACTTGATATTATAAAAAAGAACACATAAAAAGTGTAACATTATATTAGAATAAAAAAATAAATAAATGAAAGATTACCCAAGTAGTGTTCTGAGTGAATTAAATATTCTCTATCTGTATATCAGTGGTCAAGATTCACACAAGAAACAAAACTAATTTTATCCGTCACATTATGCACAAACATAATTTTTGTTTGGTTTTGCAGTCCTCACAACAAATTGTGATTCACACTGAAGAATCTGAGGGAATGACAGATATTGCCATTCAGAAGCTTTCAATGGAGGACTCTGCTGTTTATACTTTGACAGCAGAAAATTCTGCAGGAAGGTCTCAGCTGAGCTTCAATCTCAGAGTTGTTGGTAAGTTGTTGATTAAACATAAAGTTTTCAGTGAAAGATCTATGAGTGGGAAGATATCAGATTAAAACAATGGCAATGACACTTGCAACAATAATGACAACCATTTGGTCTTTATTCAACAGGCATCTTATATGTATTTTACTGCTGGTCATATCATACTTAATTTATCTTAGTAGAAACTCATTTATTTAACTTGCTCATCTTTGTCCTCACCACACAGAAGAGGAAAGGGAGTCCCAAGTGTGTGCTCTTGAGGTTATTGAAGAAGAAATTAAAAGGGGTAAATGGCATATCAAACACTTTATGTGGTGTTTTTTGTGTTGTGTTACCCAGGTTTTAACATAACAGTCTGATACCTTTCATTATATATTTTTTTATATCTAGTCATGATTCACATACAAATTTGCAACATCTCACTTTTAACTACATTAAATTCTAGTCATAGCACTTTAACATAAAAGAAGAGTCTGTTATCATTAATAAAGTGGTTAGGTTATTAAATATGTTATCCTGGCTTTAAATTATAACACTATTCTGCATATGCCTGACTTTGATCACACCATAACATAACAGCATCTTCCATTTGCAGTTTTCTTTACATTTTATTGAATTTTATCAGTTACTTTCTTTCCTTTTTTTGATTATCATTATAATTTTGTGTGTGTTATTATATCTGTTATTTAAGTTTTTTTCAATCTAAAAAATAAGTGATATATATAGAACAACTTTGTTCTCAACTCTGCCAATTGTCTTTTTTTATAACACTTTCTTTGGTTCATTTGGAATGCATTATATATATATTTTTTTCCCCTTTTCTTGTATAATAAAACATCCTGCCTATAGCATTGATACTTCAATACTAACACAAATATTACCAAATTAACTTGAGTCTCCAAATAATAATCTAGTTTGTTCTCAACCATTGTTTACTGTTTATTTTTCTCAAGTGAAAAATACTGATACAATAAAATGTCTCAACTATTTCATCAATACTTCAATACTAGACATTTTCAGTGATTACCAATGCAATTATATAACTTTCAAATATTATGTCCCTACAAAAAATTTATATAATCACATTATTCAATGTCCCACAAGAGGATACATATAAATGTGAATGGATCCCCCCCCTCTCCTACACACACTTGGTAAATAAAATCCAGCTTCACGCTTATTATTCATAGAGGCACATAAACGAGTGAGGAAATTACTACTAACCATATCTGTTATCCACAAGATAAAGTGAACAAAATATTCTATGCCTAGCCTTTAATGCAAGTAATGCTATTTACAGAACGCCCGGCACCACCAATGGGACCTCTTATGGTTAGTGAAGTGACTTCCTCTTCACTGAGACTGACCTGGGAAGCTTCACCCTATGATGGAGGTATGGAGATCACCTCCTACTACATTGAAAAGCTGGAGAAGACCCAGAAGCAGTGGCAGAAGGTAGCAGAGGTTGGCGCCTCTGTGAGGACATATGTTGTCACTGAGCTGGTTGAAGGTCATGAATACATGTTCAGGGTGTTTGCTGTCAATGCTCTTGGCATTTCTGACTCCCTGGAGGTTTCTGAAACCATCCTTATCAAGAGTCCATTTGGTAAGTTCCTTATTGTTTTTTTATCTTGTTTTGATGTCCTTTATTTATTTTATTATTATTTTTTTTCATTTTTATTTTGTATATAATTCTTCATTACTTTTAAAATTTAAACAGACAAGCCTGGTCCTCCAATTGGTCCCTTCGATGTGAACAACATTACTGAATCATCCATTTTGCTACACTGGGATGAGCCTGACTCAGATGGTGGCTCTCCTATCACTCACTACATTTTGGAGAAACGTGAATCCACCAAGAAGGCATGGACAAAGGTTGGCCAGACTTCGGCAGATGTCACCCAGATGGAGGTTACAGGGCTGAAGAGAGGTGTTGGCTACTGCTTCAGAGTGTTTGCATTCAATGCAGTGGGTCAAGGACCTCCTCTACAGCCTGAAGAGCCGATCACAGCAGGCAAGAAGATCAGTGAGTAGAGCACGTGGCTGGGGTACTGCCCACGTGGAGCTAGCCGGGAGGATACATACATACATGCACACGCTCTGCCGATACAAATACATTGCAACATTTCCATATCTTCCCTGACTATCCATGTCTGTCTCCAGAGCACAATTCATAGCTGAAACTTTAATTTAGCCTATTACTTCCAATACTAATGACCAAAGCATAACAATACTAAGAACAGTTTTTACAAAAATATGTCACTATGTGAGCATCTTCGGCAGGGCGCGAGCCCCATACATTACATTGGTTGCACGTCACAAGCCACGTTTGACGTCAAAGCCATCATACAAAGGACACTGTAGCTGACCCGTGGCAGCACCACCGCCGTAGAGAGACAGCATGACCTGGGCAAAGCATGAAAATATAATGGGTCACTTCCACTGTCACTACTATTTTGCACACTTTGCTGGTGAAGGCTGTAGTCAGAAAACTAGTAGTGAGTGGAAAGGACTCACTCAAAGCCACATTTACCAATTGACACAAATTCTGATATAATTCCATATATGCATTCCATATACTTAAACATACCATAATATTAATTTTCCAATTTACTACTTATTACAGCAACACAAAACTTTTATAGCATTCCTTCATTATTGGGGTGAACAGACAAAGTATATATCGACTACCTACCTTTTTTCACATTCCCACAACTTGATATATCTTTGGTTGCCATCCTAAAAACTTTTCTTTATGACAAAATTGGACTTTGGTTCCTTTAGGCAGTAGATTTCAGTAAACCATTTTGTGACTTCCTATCAAAATTGTTTATTTCCATGTGGCTGTAAGCTGGTATTTGTTGTTTTCTTTTTCACTTTCTTTCCTATTGGATGGTTACCACTGATGAGACATATTCTTTGCAAAATCTTATCCATTCAGTTATAATACATTACCAAGATATGTTCAACCAGATGCATAATCATACAGACAGAGGACCAATAGGAAACAATATTCCATGTTACAATATCAAGGGCAATAGATTTAGATAGTTTGCAAATATCTGACTAGTTGACTCTTTGCCTCTCATAGTCTTAGTCATGCAGTGAATATGTCTTGCTTTGCTATGTTGCATTATTTAGTCTATGGATATCTGTTCAAGAAACCCATGACATTTCTCTCACAAAACTGATTTGTAGCATGTTGCATCCAAGGGAAGGGGAAGAGTAGTAGCATCTGTGCACAAAGTCTAACACTATAGTCTTAACCTGCTTTACATATTCATTCCATATTTACTTTAGATTTAGTTTTTCTAAAATTTCACAAACAGTGTTGACATATGACGTGAAAATCATCGTACAAAACAATCATAATGTTGTGAACAGTATGACTATGGAAGATATATTTCCATGGCATGCTCATATCTCTCATTTTAGAAACTGCAAGTAATATACAAAAGAACATGATCATAACAAGATAACCAAAATTTGTTATATCAGTAGATTTACTCTCTGCCATTTCTGCTATTCACACAGTGTAAAATAATATCAATATGCTTGAATCTATAGATATATTATGAAGACATCCATGAGTATTTTTCAAGTCTTAAATCATCAATAGTGAATCCATGATACTTATAACATTGGTGAAGAAATACCAAAGTGTGAGAAAGGCTCACAGTCTAACTTTTAATAAATAAATCATTCTTTTAGGTGATGGTCAAGTCATCCTTAAATTCAGATAAAATTCAAATCATCTTTTAGAAATAGATTGTTATAAGTATTTATTTTTAGTTTATCAAGTTTGAATCAATATGAATGCAGAAATGTGCTGATTTTCTCATGTTAATCCAGTTTCATAACCTTTACACATGGCAATGCATAACAGCCATTCTAATTCTAACTAGCGACACCATAAATGGGGACACTATACTACAACCGGTGATCCATTTGGGCAAGTTACCTCTTTGTTCTTTTAATGTTACGGTATCGTGCCATATAGATGAGCCTCATGAACCTTACTTTTTGTCATAAGAGGTCAAAGACCAAATTGGTTTCATGAAAATTGAACCATTGTTCTAAATTCAAGTGAATATAAGGAATAATTAGATAAATTAACATCTTCATAGGTTTATTATGGAGCCATAATGATTAAACAACACTATGATTAAATAACATGCTAGTGAGCATTTTGAAATGAATTATATAAGCATCATGAATTTGAGTGGATTTTACCCCTATAGATACTACTTCATTTTTTGTGTTTAATATTTGCTTTGCTTTGGAGGGATTTTTACTTCATGTTTTTTTGTGCTTTTGAAGTTAGTGACTGCAGGAATGTATTCATTCAACGTTTTCTTTTTCTTTTTTGAAATATCATTCTTAATGCAATGTAAGATATTTTTTATTTGATTTTATTGTAAAAAATAATGTTACAAAAATAATTACCATCTAATTCAGTTAAATTATTAGACATTACTTCAGATTTTTATATAAAACTTAAATAAAGACATTTGTGATAACTATGAAAAAACAAACAAAGATATGGTATTTGTATGTGGCTCCATTGTTAGCCTTCTTATATTAATATCTTTTGAGGCCATTCCTCTTGTTAGTTAACCTCCGTTTCTTATTACTACTTACTTCTTTTCAAAATAGCTCCTCCGTCAAAGCCTAATAGCCTTCAAGTGATTGACGTTACCACCAAGACTGTGACCCTTGCTTGGGCACCTCCGACCACCACAGGAGGAGCTGACCTGATGGGTAAGAAAAGCACTATAAGCAACACGAAATATAAAGTTCTTTAGGTCTTGAATGTAATGATATACAAAGTTAAAGTATAATTGTCTGAGATATATAAGAGTATTTCATTGTAACAAATCTAAAATAGCTGTAACTTTAATTTGTGAAAGTCTGAGCCTCATAGGTTAATTTGATGCATCAGCATTTGAACAAGAGCACAGTAAGTAAAATCCTTGGTTAGAATTTTAGTAATGATTAAATCAACACATTTTTTCTTCTTCTTCTCTAAAGAACCATAGATCATTTTGTGAAATGAGTAAATGGTACGTGATTCTCTATATACTCTCAAAAATAAAATTATTCTTGACTGTTATCTTACAAAAGAGTTAAACTAACTCTTCAAAATCAACAGGTTACGTAATTGAACGAAGACTGGTCTCAGAAAAGAAATGGGAGAGGGTTGACACTGTGGATGCCTCTGTGACCTTGTACTGTGTAGAAAACCTGCAAGAAAAATCTGAATATGAGTTCAGAGTGTTTGCTGAGAATCCAGTTGGTCTTAGTCTAGAAGCTGCAATGACAGAACAAGTCAGGCTTAAGACTCATGCAAGTAAGTCAATCCTCAGAACAACATTTGTAATAATAACATGAAATATGCATAGAGCACATCAGGCATTGCAAAGAAAAGTTTAGAATGTCAAAAAATGCCTATTACCACTGACATATTTTTCCCTTCTCTAGTGCCTCCATCACCACCAACTGCACCACTGGAAGTCCGTCCTACAGGCCCTAATAGCCTCATGATTGAGTGGGGGGCACCTGAGAGTGATGGTGGTGCTCCATTGTTAGGATATATCATTGCCATCAGAGACATCAAGAGAACCATGTGGATTGAAGTTGGCCAAGTTGGAGCCAACTTCACCAGGTTACACATCAAGGAGTTGCAGGTGGGTCTTAAGAAAGCAACAGTTATCCTTAAGAAAGTTTCAAGTATCAGATGGGCCTCCAAAGTTTCCAGCCTAATCATCCATGACCCATGGCATCTTAACTACTTGCTCCTTTTTTTTAGAAACTCTTTACATTAGTTTACACTTTAAAGGGCTGGGAAGACTATTCATTGTTAAAAGTCTGAGCTGGTATTTCATTTCTAGAAATTTTCTAATATATTACACACAAATGATTTCATTTTTAATTTACATTTATCTGATACGTAAGACATTCATATGCTTCATGATGAAAAAGAAAAAAAAAAGAAAAAAAAAAAAAAAAAAAAAAAAAAAAAAATCCTTATAATGTATTAACTTCAGTTAAAGTTATATCAGAGCTCTGTTGGCATTACTAAAATTAAGGTTAGTTTCTTTGTGTGAAATGGGAATCTCAAACCTTTTTATATCATTACTTCAGGAGGAACACGAGTACCATGTCAGAGTGTTTGCTCGTAATGAAGTGGGCACAAGTGATCCTCTGGAAACTGAAGATCCTGTGAAGGTCATCCGGCCAGCTGGTAAGTACAGAAACATAGTCTTAGGTCATATTTTCCTTTCAGGTCATCATTTGAGTATTTCAGTCAGTATTCAACCATCATATCTCTTAACCTTCATTTCACTTTTACTTCTGTCTCTTACAAAAAACCTTTTTGTAATCAGTACTTCTATTTACAATTCTCTCATCCTTTCTTTCTTCACACTTTACTCCTGTAATAGTTGTGATACCATATAATAAAATCTTTCCATTTCCATTAGTTAGTAAAAAGAAAATTACTATAAATAATAAAGGGCTTTCTTTTCAAGCCAATTTTTATTTATCATTTTATCTGTAAATGAAATTTGAAATTTTGAGACTTTTAACTGAAAGCAACCAAAACAGTTAACAGCTTAACAGGATTAGTAACAGTCCTTACTTTACTTGGTATCCCAATTGTTATTTGATCTCATCTGCACCCTTTCTTCCACCTCCTAACCCATGTCATGTTCACTTTTATACAAATCATCTTTCTTATTGTATGTTAGGCTCTCCTTATATCCCTGTCTACTACTTAATAGCAATAAAGGCCAAAGTTACCATTTCTCCTGAATGTTTAAATTTACAAAAAATAATGGTTGCTATAACAGAAAAGTGAATCACGTCTTTCCTGCCCAGTTGCTTTTATCAATAGCTAACAGTTCGATTTTTTTTTCTATAAATACTGAATTGATGTGGATGAATGACAATGATTGACAAAAACATATTCAAATTGAATGTAAGAAATTTTAATTATACCTTTAAAGGCTTCATGTGTAACCTACAAATGGAATGAAAGATGGTTAGCGGCAGGATGCTTTACTCAGTGATTATGAAGATGCATTAAGTAACTAAGATTGGGTGATAATTCTCGGTATTTTCATCTATACTTTCTTCTTAAATCTCATCCTTAATCCAAAAAAGCACTCCTGCAACTTTTACGATTAACAACATCCACTTCTATTAAAATGTGCAGTCAGATACAACCGTGACTGACATGTCTCAAAGCCTAACATAACCGATTGCTTGAAGCTCGTTTAATCGAAAAGTGAGCCAGTAGTAATGTACTTGGTCCTTGGCGCAGACTTCACAGAGCTGCCTGAGGATGATAATGCGCCTTCACTGTCCTACTCCACGACGGAGACACTCTCCTGGATGCGGGAGGCTGGCATGGACGCCGATATCTACTCTTATGCTCGTGGTCGCCTCCTCAACAGAGACGAATACTTCTTCAAAGTCTGGCACCGCGGGATGGACAAATACGAAGAGAAAAAATAATATGTCAAAAATATTTTTATTATAATTTTTTAATAGGAAATTCTTAGTTAAGTACTGTATTGTTGAAAATATAATTTTATTTGTTAATTTCTGTTAATGTATATTGCCGATTACGGAGACCTGTCTCCTTTGAGATGAGCAGGTGATGGGTTGGTGTCCAATCTCTCACTTGTTATGGAGAATACCCTTTTAAGGAACTGAAGTTGTACTTACTATTTACTGATGATCGTCATATTTTTGTCAGTGATTCTCGATTATGTGTACTATAACGGCTCCAGGTGTCCACAATAAGGAGGATACCGGAAGCCGCCCTTGGAAGACTTGTGCGCCATAAGGTGTTCGGTCCTGGACTTCCCAGTAGGAA
>BOPN01004088.1:40000-45000 GCA_017312705.2 Penaeus japonicus | reverse complement strand
TCTCGGTCGGGCGTTTCTCTTTTTCATTATCATCATTGTTGATTTTATTTTTGTTATTTTTATCATTGTTTTTATAAACATTATCATTATTGTTATCATTTTTATCATTGTTGTTGTTGTTATTATTATTATCATTATTATTATTATACCACCATTATTATTATTATTATCATTATTAGTATTATCACTATTATCATTATCATTATCATTATCACTATTACTGGTATTATCATCATTGTTATTACTATTATCATTATCATTAATATTTTTATTATCATTACCCTTCGTATAATTACTATTCTTAGTATTATGATTGTTATCATTATTGTCATTATCTTTATAATTATCAGTATCATTGTTATTGTTATTACTAATATTATTATCATCATCATTACCATTAATATTATCATCCTTAGTATAATTACTCTTCTTATCATTATTATCATTGTTATCATTATTATTTTTATCTGTATCACTACTATTATTGTTATTGTTATTATTATCATCCTCATTATTATTATCATTATTATCTATATCTGTATCACTATTATTGTTATTGTTATTATTATCATCCTCATTATTATCATTATTATCTATATCTGTATCACTATTATTATTGTTATTATCATTTTCCTCATTATTATTATCATTATTATTAGCATCATCATTATCATCACCATCATCATCATCATCATCATCATCACCATCACTATCACCATCACCATCATCGCAATTATATCAAATACTTATTACGTCTGTTTCCCCGAAGAAAAAGAAAATGGTGATGATCTCACATGACAGTTTCTCAATGTATTTCATGAATCTCCTTTATGTGTGCCCGCGGTCTCTAGAGTCATGTCTCACGTTATTTAAAATATATCTTTCTTGGCATCGTTACTATTTACAAAACATTTCTTCTAGTGTTTTTTTTTTCTTTCTTTTTTCTTTTTTTTTAATGGGGGCGGAACGAGCCAAGTGTGAATGGTGATAGTAATGGTCGTAGATATGATAGTGATAATATGGGTGGTAATACTTATGATGATAATGATGGTGATCATAATAATGATAGAAATATCGGTAGTAATAATGATTATGATAGTAGGAGTAATAATGATAGAGATAACAATAGTAGTAACGATAATGATAATAGCAGTAATAACGATAATGACAATAACAGTAATGAAGAAGATGATGATATCAGTAATAATAATAATAAAGATACTGGTGATGATGATAATGATAATAATGTTGATAATGGTATAGATGATGATGAGGAGGAGGAGAATGAGGATGATGATGAAGATAACAATAATCAAATGTAAGATAAGTGATCTTTAAGACAAAAAAGTATAAACAAATGTGCATCATACACATTTCATACAATTTTGAATAAAATGACATGTTCCGGAAAGTGGAGTGTATGTGGTGTTCTCCCAATCTGTTGGTAAAACAAGCAGGTGTTCACGCTGTGTTCACCTGTTCTGACAGCTGTTTTAGAATGTCTGTTCTTTATTGGTTCTTGCTTCGTGTGGAATAGAGATCTTGTAGTTACTGTATATCTTGTAGCAGTTATTGGGGATGGGGGGGTGTATTCACTAATAGCAAAATAGTGATGTAGATTCTCCAGGTAATAATAACATTTCCAGGAAGAAATACAATATTAAGACTAAATTAGGTGAAAGGACAAACATTAAGTTGATAATGGTAATGCAGTAATATAAAGTGGTACACTGAATAATGGAAATTAATAAAGATATCGATAATATATAAAACTGAGGATCGGATTACGGTATCACCAACGGTAATTGTACATCATCGTACCATTAGTGATACTTATTCCTCAACACTGTCATTCAAATCACTACAATTACAGTGACAACTATTTAATTTCATGATTATATTTGATTTGACACAAGGTCTGAAATTAGTAATTTAGTATCTTCTTATTCTTTATTCATCAACATTTCATCCTTCAAATCTCCACACAATTCATTTCAATGTACTGACAAACGTAATAGGATTATAACTCTTATAAAACACACAGCATTAGTGTACAGAAGTTGTTTGACAGGAGTGGTCTCACAAACACACGCGCGCGCTGGCATACACACGCATACACACGCAAACACACACACATAAACATAAATAAAACAACATTGTTCTCAGGCATATGTTGGTCCGTGATAATCCCTATGTCATTCGGGTGAAGCATCGTGTTTGTAGATTCCACTGGTAGTTTTTTTTTAAGCGTTGTGGTAAAGAAGCTTAGTGCCTTACTCCTTGTTTACTTTGGTTTCGCCACTGAAAAGGAGAAACATTTGATGCGTAAGAATTTATTTTTTTTTGTCTTTTTTGACAAAAGGTGAATATATGTCATCATAGTTTTGTGTGATAGAGCTGATCTGTGTGCGGATGTGTGTGAATGTGATTGCTTAGTAGAAGCAACAGTAGCGGCTGACTAAATCTGTCGCGTCAGCTATGAAGCTAGTCTGAGCTTATGCTCATGGTGAAATTTAGTGATTACTTACAAATAGCATCTTGTTTAATGACTGAATACATGTTTGGATATTTATCACTCTGTACTTACATATAACTGAACATCTCGGACACATTATAATCGATTCTCATTTTGTATGCGGATGGCCCACTATCTTAACGCATGTCTGTCATAATCCTCACCGTAATAGTCATCATCATCATCATCGTCATCATCATCGTCATCGTCGTCATCATCATCCTCGTCATGATCCTCATCGTCATGATCATCATCTTCATCATCATCTTCCTCTTCAGATTCATCTTCATAATCTTCATAGTCCTCATAATCCTCGTGACGGAAATTGTCGATGTAGATGTTGCCCATGTGGGACTTTTCCGGGTCGAGGACGACGTTGCTGTTCCCTGCGATGGCCGCCCCGTGGTGCAGCCGGTGGCGCGGGTGGTGCCGCCCGAGGAAGTGGGGATGGAACTTGTCACTCAAGAAGGCGTAGCCGTAGAAGGCCATGACGAACATAATGCTTACCAGGATTACCACCACGACCCGGCGAAGCATTGACGTCGGGACGCCATTGGCACTAATGCGGATGCGGCTCATAGTCATTGGCACACCAGTGCGTTGGCGGTTCCAGGCCTTGAGCGCGGGATCCTGGGAGTCCTTATTGCCACTGAAACATTTACTGCGGGGGTGAGCGTAGGATCATTCCTTTACTTCAAGGTGGATAGACCTTCGCTCTCGGTGGAAATTAAAAGGCCAAATATTGCAGCTTGAGTTTAGCTTCAAATGCAATAGCCATCCAAGTGCTTCCTCTTGCAACACGAGTCACTCTGGCTTGAACACCGATCCCAACAGTCTCGCCGCTTGCTTGTTAACAGTGCGAATGTTCGTTCGTCTTTCTCTCTTTCTCTCTTTGTAAGATACAAGTCACTTCTAGTAATTTTTCATTCTCTCTTCAGCACGATTCAATAACTAGGATGTCCACGCCATATTACAGGTGCCGGTGACCTCATAGCCGACACATGTGTTCATCTGGGCGTGACAATTTTAGTATTTTTCCATAGTATTTTGGGTTATTTATAATTTTCAAAAAGTTTGTTAAAACAACGGAGACGTGTGGCGCCGCACTTACCGGCGTACACACTACTGTTTATGCATTTCCTATGTATTGTTGGCCGGACAGGTGTGCATCACGGATGCCAGAGACCTTTTAGATATTATTTGTTTACAAAGCGTCCTTCATCCTGTTCATTTTTCCATGAGTGGTGATAATTACAACAAACTTTGTAGATATTATATATATCAGTGATATACTAATAAGTCATAGTACTTTCTTCTAGAAAAAGCAAATTATATTAATTGGCAATTTTAAGTTATCAGGGTCGGAGTGCCACGTTAACCAGTTTGTTCCTACTGTCTGTAGAATGATGCTCCGAAAACAATAGATGTGCGTTCGAAAAGAGCAGCTTTATTGATCCTCAGCAATTGCTATAGCTTATATTCATACATATATTGATTCATAGTATTATCCGATTTTACTATTAGTATTTTTACTATTGTTATGCATGTTAATTGGCTATAAACAGTAAACAACCCTAGTATTTAGCAATAATCATGTCCATTGATTTTCTCCCTGTAGTTTTCAGTCAAAAGCGGGCGCGCGCGCGTGTATGGTGTGTGTGTGTGTGTGTGTGTGTGTGTGTGTGTGTGTGTGTGTGTGTGTGTGTGTGTGTGTGTGTGTGTGTGTGTGTGTGTGTGTGTGTGTGTGTGTGTGTGTCACAGATTTACAAATACATACTGGTAATTTTCCTCAAGGCAATCAAGAGTATTCATAAAGTATTACATGTAGTTAGTATACTAACTCGAGAACTTTAAAAGCTAGTACTTTTTTTCTGGGGCACATTTCTTTTGGCTTATTATTTTTCTGATCACCGAATTTTACCCTTTTCATAATCTATGTATCCGCATAATATGACACATTCAACTTGTTTACTTAAAACATCCGGCATCTCCCCCCCACACACACACACGCACCGTTTGATACTTTCATCCTCAATCGTGCCATTTTTTTTCCGGTAAATATTTTGACACACTATTTTTTATCATTTCTCTCTTACTTCCCCTTATCGCATCTACGTTACTTCCATCTTTCTCTCCCTATGTTGCTTCTTACTCCATCATACTCACCCTTCCGTCCGTTTACTATCCTCGGATACTGCGTGAAAGCTAGTTATAGCATTATTTGGTTTACTTTGGCCCAGGGACGGAAGGTGAGTCTAAATATAGTATATGTGTTGTCTATACGTATCGTCTCGGTATTAGAGGATGCATGCCATTCAGAGAGATAAGGGGGGAGGGAGGTGGAGGGGGCGACGAAAGGAGAGAGAGGTGTATGGGAAAGGAGAAAGATAGGGAGAGAGAGAGAGAGAGAGAGAGAGAGAGAGAGAGAGAGAGAGAGAGAGAGAGAGAGAGAGAGGGGACATATTAACCACATAAATGGTTGATA
>BOPN01004088.1:20000-22500 GCA_017312705.2 Penaeus japonicus | reverse complement strand
AATACTATTCTATCTAGAAGGAAAATAAATTGAATGAATAGTGTTATAGCAGACGAACGGATGTCGTCCCAAGAAAGAGATAGATATAGAATTGATACAGACGAAATGGACGCCAGAAAACGAGATTAGGAATCGAGTGAAGTAAAAGTCAGTACTGTAGTGGTGATGGAGTCTATAGATAGCCCGTTATGCGAACAGTGAAAAATGGCAAGTGTAACTCTCACGCTGACAAACGCCAGGGAAGTTAAAGTAAGGGGGACAGATAGCTGAAAAAAGTGGCATTTTGAGAGAGTATTTAAACAAAAATAATCTACTTTATGTCTAGTTATTTCATCATCAAATTAGCATAAAAGGGGGGGAGGGAACAAAAACGGCTCCGCTTAGTAAGGACTGAAGCATGGGCGACATAAACACGGGGCCCACATAATGCTGGGTCTCAATTACCTGCCAACATTAAGTCCTGCCAACTTTCTCAGCCCGATTCCCTCTCTCCTCATGCTGGGCGCACCTGTGCCGGCCACCTCTGTCACCACATTTACCTGAGCTATGTTATATCCTGCTTGTATAAGACCATTCGTCATCTATGTACCCGCGATAAATATATTGCTGATTATAACAGCAGTAATGATAAGTGTGATATTAACGACAATCGTAAGAGGAATGGTGATTATGGAAATTAGTTGTTAGAATGATGAGGATCTTGTATCAATATTGATGTCGGTAAGGATAACAGATATGCACCTGTAGCCATTTGTTAATAACAGTCGCATATTACGGAACAAACATTGCAATGGCCAACGCATTAAGCGATTTCAGTTAGTGATAAAAAATCACGTATTACGCAAAAAAGTAGAACCATTGCAACGGTCAACACAATAAGCGACGTTGTTTCGATCGGATTTCAACGCCAAGAGGAATATCTTTTGATGTCATTTCCCTATTCGCCTTACATTTAAGCTCAGCCGGGTTGGCACTTTCGTAACCATCGAATGAAAGAATGTAGCGCCAAACATACTTCGCGAGAGGAGAACTAGGTTAGTCGTAGCTGGCACGGGCCAAGACAGTTATGTGCCACCTGCCGACGAGCGAGGGGCGAGCGGCTCCACCTCCCTGGCCCATACGATCCTCCGGCGAGAAAATCTGTGGGGATTAAACGCGATCTTCCTTTGGTAGCACTTGATGTTTATGCGCAAAGTCAGCTTGTTTACTTCTCGCGAAATATGAGGGCAATATAAGTCCAAAACTTTATTTTTCGACGGGTTTTGATTACGAGTATTTGAATGATTATATTTAAAAGCTAAGGCCACCACTATTTCTCACCGCATTCCTTGTAACTACTTGTGTAACCTGCTCGAAAACAGATGAAAGTGGTTTCTGTTGATAAAAACACATAGTTATAGCAGTCTCAATTGTGCACAGACCAGAAAAATTTTCATAAAAAAAATACACTAACACAAATAACACCATAAACTTAAGCGGTGTCCTACGATGAAATTAGCTATATATTCTGGGCAAGTTATATATATAACTCAAAGGTGAGCTCGTTGGTCACCCAAGCTTAAGCTTCTTATAGTAGCCACCGGACATGTGCTGGGGCATCGTGACTGTTCTCGGTCTGACGCTTGTTAGATTTTTTGGCATCTTTTGAGGATCAAGATGTTAATAGCTAGTCAGAGGGCCGCTAATCAATCATAGCGATTCTCTTTCTCTCTCTCTCTCTCTCTCTCTCTCTCTCTCTCTCTCTCTCTCTCTTATATATATATATTTATTTATTTATTTATTTATATATTTATGTAATTTATCTACCTACCTACCCACTTTACATTTTCTTCCTACCAACCTACCTACCTATCTTTCCATTGAATTACACAACTACGCACCAACCCACCAACCCACCTGTCTATTTGCCCACCTGCTTGTTTTCCTAGATTCCCAGTCTTGCCTTTCTAACTCTATACCTCTTTATCTTTCTCTCCATCTGTCACTGTAAGTGTGAATCTGTTACCTACCCTTCATCACTGATTGATCTATTTACCTTCCTGCTTACCTATATTTTTCCATGTATATGTGATCTAAGAATGTGACGCATTTATCTCAGTTACACGTAATCAATGAAACAAATGCACTTGATAAGAGATATTGGTATATCAACATATGTAAACCACATTCTACATATGGTCAGTGTACTCATACTTCCCTTTACACAGATGACGAATGTGATGGAGACACAGAGGCAACCAGTGGAGGAGGTGGACACACACACACACACACACACATATATATATATATATATATATATATATATATATATATATACATATATGTATATATATATATATATATATCTATATATATATATATATATATATATATATATATATATATATATATGCCCATGTTTTCATTTTTTCAAATGTTTGATATGTCGTAAAAACAAAATGGAATAATATGCCACCTAACCAGAACGAGAGAGAGATAGAAAAAGGGAGAGAGAAAGGGG
>BOPN01004088.1:10000-12500 GCA_017312705.2 Penaeus japonicus | reverse complement strand
AGAGAGTGAGAGTGAAAGAGAGAGAGAGAGTGAGAGTGAGAGTGAGAGTGAGAGTGAGAGTGAGAGTGAGAGTGAGAGTGAGAGTGAGAGTGAGAGTGAGAGTGAGAGTGAGAGTGAGAGTGAGAGAGAGAGAGAGAGAGAGAGAGAGAGAGAGAGAGAGAGAGAGAGAGAGAGAGAGAGAGAGAGAGAGATCGTGAGAGAGAAAAGTTTGACCATCTTTGCTGACCACCATCACAAGGTCACTTCCAAGCCTGTCCCCGCAGATCGAGGCCGACGAGCGCCACACGATGGACGTGTCGGAGAAGTACGCCACGCTGAAGATCGCCGGCGCCAACAGGATGGACAAAGGGATGTATGCGCTCAAGCTGACGAATCCGCAGGGCGAAGCCTCGGCCTCATTCTTCGTCACCGTCACGGGTGAGATGGACCCCCGTTTAATGGTTCTCTCTCAGACTCAGACACAGACACAGTCACAGAAACGCACGCACGCACGCACGGACGCACGGACACACACAAAGACGCGAACACACACACTCAAAAACACACACACATACACACACACACGCACGAATGTCAAGCTATTATATGTTAACCCTTGATAATATTTCCAACATTGCGATCGATTTCTGATGATGCAATGAAGGCTCTTTCCCAAAACTGTCGTCTCACACCCCATTTAACCTAATATATCAGAGGTTATATCGGCACACGTCTTTATCAATTTCATTCGTCATTTACATCATACTCTCATACTCCCTCAGACCGACCGGACCCACCCAGCGTGCCAGTAATTACAGACGTGACTGGTACCTCTGTCACGCTTCGATGGGACCCGCCGGCTGATGACGGTGGCTGCAGGATATCAAACTATACTCTCGAATACTTCAGGGTAAGTTAGCCTCATCATTTTTGGCATTGTTGGATACTTTGATGTCCGTTTTTTGAGATTAATGAAGTTCTTACATGATACGTTTGATATCGTTACTTTCTGGAGATTAAGATTTGGTTGGACCATTAGTGAATTCTATGAATGCATGTCCCCGCTAACTTCACATTCACTCTGAATATTTATATAAACTAACGCCTTTGCGCTCTGCCAGGTGGGCTGGGACGTGTGGCTCAAGGCTGCGTCCTCTCGAATCACGTGGACGCAGCTCAGTGACCTGATCGTCGGCTCGGAGTATCGCTTCAGAGTTAAAGCCGAGAACGCTTACGGTGTGTCAGAACCCGGGCCAGAGTCCGAGCAGATCCTCATCGAAGACACCAAGAGTCCTACTGGGTACGAGAATGTTGATGTTAGAGACGCACGCCTAGGGCAAACACACACCGGGTGGGGGGACCATCACGATATGGGAGGAGTTGTTGATTTTTCAGGGAATGAATCTGGAGTGGTTATCGAAACGGTAAGTCTTAAATACCAACAGGAGCAGTATGAGGAGGAACTGAGATTGCGCAATTATAATATTTACGAGAGAGAAAATGCGTCCATCCTGGTAGGGGGGTTTGAAGGCTATGGATATGAATACGGGTCGGCAGTGCAGGAGGGTGTCCAGGAGCCTGCAGCGTGGCTCGGTGTTATCTCACCGGTATATACTACTATCCATGACCTTCCTCCAGACGAGGGCGACTCACACTATTACCCCAGTAATGAGACTGTGGCAACGACTCTTCCCTCAAGTCCCCCTCATCAATTCATGTCCCCCTACTCCCCCATGAATGAATGGGGTGGGAGCTTTGAGGAACCGTCCGAAGATGAGGATTCGTCCTCTGAAGACACAGTCACAGCAAACAACATGCAGCAAGGGATGTCTGCTCATGAAGGCCGAGAGCTAACCTTATCTCCCATAGGTGCACAGTGGATGGCTAACGGAAGGATGGCCATTGCTAATCAATTCAGAGTAATATGTGGCGGTCTAGCCAGCATGAATCATCTTGGTAATATCAATGACGGAAAGCGTGAGACAACATACGTCGAAGATTCTCCGAAACGAGAGGACAGCATAGTAAATGAACACATTACTAGTATATCTGCAGAAGATATAGATCAAATAGATAATCAAGATAACTCTCAAGAGAATGGAGATCTACCCGCAAATCAGTTACAAACTTCTGATCATCAGAAATTCTATCAACCTGCCAATCAAAAGGGAAGTCAGAAAGATGTCCCGGCTAATCACTGCAGTATGTATAGGATGGAAGAGCTAGAGGTCTCTCCGCCCCATCTAGAGTATAATCTATCTGATGAATCAGATCATTCAGCAATCCAAAATTCGTTCAAATCTTTGTCTGATACAGCCTCGGCCTCCCAAGAATTTGATGTATTGTGCAAGCAGGAGGACACTGAAAAATCTAGGATCTTACAACAACAAGATTTGCTTTCCTTCTCTTGGTCGTCGTCTAGCTCCAGCCAGCAGCATGATACGTCGAATGATGCGTCGGTATGGACCTTGGACTCGGAAAGGCAGAGCAAATCAGTCAGACCTAAAGAGAAGTTTGGGAA
>BOPN01004087.1:125000-127500 GCA_017312705.2 Penaeus japonicus | reverse complement strand
TTCACTAAAACATTATGTTGTCACACTGCAACATGATTTACTGCCGTGGATCCTCATCCTTCAACTTTTTTTCTTTTCTTTTTTTTTATTTACATTTTTTTCCTTTTCTTTCTCTATGTCTTCGCCCCCCCCCCCCCCCCAAACCCCCACCCACACCGCATCCACAATCATCACTAGTCCGCCTGTCTATACGTTTTCTGTAATCAAATACGAAGCTATAATGATTGTATGAGAGATAGCAAAGAACCAATTAAACATAACCAAAATTCTAACATCACACAAACGGTCGCTTATACTAATTTGATCGAAGCAAATAGGTTACATGCTCAAAGGGAATTAAGCAGTATTTAACTCGTTCTCGTTCAGGTTCTCATGCAACACAATTCAGCATAGTCTTTGCGTGGCTCTTGTCAGCTTAGGCTCTTTGCTTTTTTTTCTTCTTTTTTTGCAGTGGCCTTAAACCGAAATTAGAGGGGGAATAATTCAAATTTTGCGTTTTTCCTCTATCTCTCACTCTCTCATTCTCTCTCTCTCTATCTCTCGATCTATCTCGATCTATCTATCTATCTCTCTTTCTCTCTCTCTCTCCTTCTCTCTCTCTCTCTCTCTCTCTCTCTCTCTCTCTTTCTCTCTCTCTCTCTCTCTCTCTCTCTCTCTCTCTCTCTCTCTCTCTCTCTCTCTCTCTCTCTCTCTCTCTCTCTCTCTCTCTCTCGCTCTCTCTCTCTCTCTCTCTCTCTCTCTCTCTCTCTCTCTCTCTCTCTCTCTCTCTCTCTCTCTCTCTCTCTCTCTCTCTCTCTCTCTCTCTCTCTATCAATCTATATATCTTTATATATATATATATATATATATATTACCATTCTCTCTGTTTATGTAATTAAGATATATACGGCGTAGAAATTTAAACATATTTATATGTGACATTACGCATGTGTGTGTGTGTGTGTGTGTATGTGTGCTTGCGCGTGCCCACAGCTTAATTTCGACTGATTGAAGGTTTGAGTAAGGGTGGGTGCGTGGTGGCAAGTCTTAATCATTACACAAGAGTTGTGGTGGTAAGAAGATTAAGAACCGCGGTAGTTGCAGCAATATCATCATCATAGAAGAATTAAAAAAAAAGAAAGAGAAGAAGAAAAAATAGGAGAAAGTAGAAACAGGAAAACACGAACACTCATCACACACAATGCTGCAGAACTTCCAGCTAAGAGGAAAATCTAGAAATTTAATATCCCGTGACTTGATGTAAAGCTTATGTAAACCAAGACCCTGTATTACAGAACTTTCGTCACATTATATGAATTGCGGGTTAACGTAAAAAAATGTTAAGACTTAAGGGAAAAGTTGGATGAAGTTATAAAACTTAACGATATTGTAGTTTTAAGTCTTCGGAAGAATCACTTTAGCGTTTAGAGAAAGATATAGGATCTCTTTTTGCTATTAACGATATGCTTCTTGAGCGTGATATGATAAGAAGGGCTTAAGATCGAATTAGTTTAATTACTTTGAATTATTTGCATTGCCATTATTAGTGTTGCTGTTGTTTTTGTTGGCAGTTGTATCTCTAGTATTGTCATTATCATCCTCATATTCTTTATTCAGGTATTTGTGAGAGTAAGAGAAAAAAAATAGTATTAAAGGATAGGATAGTTACGAGGACAATATTACACTAAAACCAATGATGAAAATGTTTGTTTTGGTATCAATGTTATATATTATTCTTTCCCGTTATTACCATCACAAGCTTTCTATAGTTTTCTTGTTTTCGTATCAATTATTTATCTGAATCCCCGTGTTATTTTTTTCTTTTTCTTGCCTCCCAATTTTTTATCATTCATTTTATTTATTTATCTATTTCCTATCATTGCTTTTCCTTTCATCATTTTATTTTTACTATTTCACAAATATTCCCCCCTTATGCATTTATTCCTCTCCTTCATCTATCCCATTTCCTTTTTCATTATCCTTGTTTAAATCACCTCCCTCCTTTTCTCTGATCTGTCGTTCTTTCGTACTGCATCTATCTCTACATTTCTTTCCTTTTTCCACATTTCTTCTTTGACAACCCTTTTCGTCATACCTTTAGCAAAGGGGGAGGCCCTCACAACCTACCTATTCCCGGTAACAGAGGGACCAGAGGCTGCAAAATATTCTCTCTGTGACGTTTATGGCTCCATTCAGACATTAAACTTGGTCTTTTATCGAGTCTCAAATTTATGCTGGAGATAACTCCTCTGGGTAGAGTGCAGGTTTATCGAGTTTCTTTCGTTCCTTTAATGCAAAGTTCAGAGTAGAAACCATTTATATAGAAACAAACATACACACGCACGTCTCACACACACACACAAACATACACACACACACATGTGTGTGTGTGTGTGTGTGTGTGAGTGTGTGTATATATATATATATATATATATATATATATATATATATATATATATATATATATATATATATACACACATATATATGTATATATATATATATATATATATATATATAT
>BOPN01004087.1:80000-85000 GCA_017312705.2 Penaeus japonicus | reverse complement strand
AGGAAACTCTGGTTTTGGCTCTGGCTTGAGGGAGAGATCGGGAGGAGGGAAATGTAGAGGGGTTGATGGTGGATGAGGGTGCTAGGTGGATGAGGGTGCTAGGTGGATGAGGTTGGAAGATGGATGAGGTTGCTAGGTGGATGAGGTTGCTAGGTGGATGAGGTTGCTAGGTGGATGAGGTTGCTAGGTGGATGAGGTTGCTAGGTGGATGAGGTTGCTAGGTGGATGAGGGTGGAAGGTGGATGAAAATAGACGGTGGATGAGGTTGGAAGGTGGATGAGATTGGAAGGTGGATGAGGTTGAAAGGTGGATGAGGTTGGAAGGTGGATGAGAGTAGACGGTGGATGAGGTTATACGGTGGATGAGATTGGGATACATAGGGCCACGACGTAGGGAATTAATTTCTTTTGTCAATTTTTGTTCTGATTAAAGTCTTACTTCATGACGATGCGCATTAATTCAGAAATTCTTTATTAACTAATAAATTAAGATCATTATTTTCAAACAGGATTAAGTAATGGGTAGTTTTAATTAATACGTAACTAGTTTTCCTTTTTTTTCTCTCAAACAAAAAATTGTTGATTTCGTTCAAAACAGCAGTAGTCACTTGCGCTTGAATCAGCAGAATTGTTGATTTTATTTCAAACTGAAGTTGTTCATTTCAATTTAAAGCAGTTGCTAATGTAGTCTCTAAACAGTGGTTGATTAAGTTGTATACAGAAGTTGTTGATTTCGTTTCAAAGCAGATGTGGATTTCGTTTCTAAGCAGATGTGGATTTCGTTTCTAAGCTATTGAGGATTTAGTTTCAAAACAGCTGTGGATTTCGTTTTAAAGCAGATGTGGATTTCGTTTCTAAGCTATTGAGGATTTAGTTTCAAAACAGCTGTGGATTTCGTTTCAAAGCAGATGTTGATTTCGTTTCAAAGCAGATGTGGACTTCGTTTTAAAGCAGTTGTTGATTTCATTTTTTAATCATTTGTTTAATTCGATTCGAAAATAGTTTGTGGATTTCATTTTAAAACTGGCTTTGTTGATTTCGGCTTAAAATGTGATATAAATTTCGTTTCAAAATAAAAGTTCTTGATTTCGTTCCAAATAGCAGTTGTTGATTTAGATTCAAACAACCATTGTAATTCCGTTTCAAACTTTTGTCAAAATCGTTCAAAACAAAAGTTGTTGATTTCGTTTCAAAAAGAATATGTTGATTTTGTTTCAAAAAGAATGTGATGATTTCGCTTCAAAGCAAAAGTTTTTGACTTTCCAAACAGCAGTGCACGACGCAACCGGATATCAATATTGCACGCATTATTTCCTCTACGTGAAACTGGAGCGTAGTAGAGAGAAAAAAAGTATATACACATATATATCTTTAAACAAATGTTGCAGAGAATCCTTCAAATGACTAGAAGGCTAATCCTGCACTCATCGTAATTGTTTTCTGCTCATTCATTTGCGCAGTTTTCCAGTTTCCCTTTGCACAGCTTGTGGTAATGATGTTGTGAAGAGTGAGCGAGCTCTTTTTTTTTTTTTTTTTTTTTTTTTTTTTACCCGCGCCTCAATCTTCGTATGTTTTGTCTAGTTTGACTCTTTCATTGTCTTTCTTTATTATTTTATTTTATCATTTTTTTGTTTAATCTATCTGGCTATCTCGCTGTTCATCAATCAATCTAAGTATCCTTTTGTCTATCCGTCTATCTATCTATCTATCTATTTTCTACCTACCTACCTACCTATCTATCTGTCTGTCTATCAATCTACCTATTTATGTGACAAGTTAAATCTAATTAAAAGCAACGATGCAAATCCGTCAGATAAAGGAACCCGCGGTGCCATCGAGCCAGTATCATTACGTCAGAAGCAAAAACATCTGGCCGTTCTGCCGATGTACCTTTTGATTTATTTAACCCACTTGCCTATTCCGAGGCGAGGCAAAAGCGAGGGTTAATGCACTCATGTGAGTTTGTTTACGCGGTTGTAGGTTTTGAAGAAAATGTTGAACTTTGAGCTTTGCGGCAAAAGAGATAAGGTCCTGTGGATAAAGAGAGACAATAGACTTTAGATTGTGAGATAAAGTATCAGAGATTGCGTAAACAAAGAACAGCTGTTTACTAACCACTCCGACTTTACTAACCGTTCTTACATCTTGATATGTACATATACACGTTCGTGGGAACACGCACATACAAAAGTAAAGACAAACAACACACACACACACACACACACACACAGATTTATACGTACACAAACACGGATACTGATACCCCAACAAACAAACTGAATCGCAAATACACAGACAAACATATACATGCAGCTACTTCCAGTACACGCGGCGACACAGACACACGCCCCCCCCCACCACCCCACCCCCACCCGTCCCTATCTCCCTCCCATCGCGCAGACCCGTACTCAAAGACACACACACCGACACACACACACACACACACACACACACACACACACACACACACACACACACGCACACAGCTTCATCTACACTCAGAGCTCAAGTCAGCCTTAAACGTTATCCGCATCTCAGTCCAAAGCCTCTGCCGTGCCTTTCTGCCAACACCCCACAAGATATCTTTCAGGAAAATCGATGTTGTCTTTAGAATTTGTTGGGTGTTGCAGTGGTGTCGGTGCGGCCAAGGCGAGAGGAACTGGCAGGGAGTTAATGCAATGACGAAGCTCCCACAGCCTGCAATACGTGATCGATTCCCGACCTAATTCTTTCTTTTTTTTTTTCTTTCTTTCTTTCTTTGCCTTAGTCTTTGGCCTTTTTCCAACCTTCGTTTCACGAAAGAAGTTTCTATTTCTTCTTCTCTTTTTTCCGTTATAGTTTACGAGCCATGCTAAACGTTTATTCCGTAATGCATGATAACCCTCTGGCACCAACCCTCGTCCTCTTCCTCTTTCTCCTACTACCCTTCCTCCCCCCTCCCCCTCCTCCTCCCTCCTCCTCCAGCCACATCGCAAAACATGCATCATTGTGGTCTAATGCCTTTAGCTCTCCCATTGCGTTTTACGACAACTTAGTTATGTAATTGGTGGGTTTCCTACACGAGCTTGACGAGCCAGAGCTCTTCGTCAAGGGATGAGAAGCACTAATGTTGTTTGCCTGCACGAGCTTCTTCCTTCTTCTTCTTCCTCTTTTTTCTCTCTCTCTTTCATTTACTTTTTTCTCTGTCTCTTTCTCTTTCTTTCTTTCTTCAGCCCCCGTCATCCTACAATTCATACTCAGGCGGTTTAAATATGATGTACAGATTGTTGCAACTTTAGAAAAGCGCCTTTGACCTGCAATATAACATCCGACTGCAGTGTGCAATCTACCTCCGCAACTGCTATTTTCAGTTATTTTCTTCACCTTCATTTCAACATTTTAAATCATGTCTGTTATTTTTTCTGAAGATTTATACGTTTTTTTATGTGTGTGGATATTAATAAATCTGAATTGCACTCCAGGAACAATTATATTATAAAATATGTATGACTATGAGATAGAGAGGGGGGGGGGCGGTCATACAGACAGATTGCAATACGAATGTAGCTTATCTGGTAAAGTGTAATATGTTGCTGTATACATCTATTATTTCTATTCATTTTATCATTATTGCTGTTGTAATTTACTTATTGATATTATTTGCATTGTCCTTATTTCATTATTATCATCATTATTATTGTCGTTATCATTGTTATTATCAGTATCATCATTATCATTATTATTATTATCATCCTTATTACTTTCCTTTTTGTCACAGTGATAACAATGATCATTATCATTATAATGATCATTACTATCATCTTCATCACAATATTTATAATTATCCTCATTATTACTATCATATTCAACATTATTATGATCATTTTATCGCAAGAATGACAATAATTATAATTAATATCATTATTATTATTGTTGCTGTTATTATCATTGTCAATATTAATGTTGTTGTTGCAATTATTATCATTATGATTACTATTATTAATTTCAATATTACTGCCATTATCCTTTTCATGTGATATTATTACAAATATGGTTTATCGAATTGCTATGCAGCCAAAGGATTATATAGAATATTGACAAAAGGATATGAAAACATTGACTCACTCGAAACATGTAATACCAAAGATGATTGCCTTCTTATTTTATTTTTGAATTTAAGATTGCAACCAGCATAAAACGACTGATTAAGATAT
This sequence comes from Penaeus japonicus, assembly GCA_017312705.2. Classification (NCBI taxonomy): domain Eukaryota; kingdom Metazoa; phylum Arthropoda; class Malacostraca; order Decapoda; family Penaeidae; genus Penaeus; species Penaeus japonicus. The sequence continues at coordinate 80,808 of BOPN01004087.1, read as the reverse complement.
TAAATGTTCTCTTAAATGAAGGTCGAAGTGTAATTTCGAAATATGTTTGAAAGCATCGCCGGAGGATATTTCTTGAATATTACACTATACATTTTTCTGTTAATAAACAGATTCAGATATGAAGGAGAACGAAGTCTTGATTTTTTCAAATGTTTTTGAAAATAAATTAAATTGTGGTTCTTCAAATATGATGATTAAAAAACGAACATGTATATATATATATATATGTCTAAAAATTACAATTAAATGTCCTGTAAAAAGTGTTGAAAAATACAAATGAATTCAACGTGATCTTGCATCAGTGGATGTTGAAATATTATAGTCATAATAGTTATCTGCAAATGAATATAATTAAATATGCGTTGGAAACCCCTAGAGTTTTGCCAATGGCATTGATATGAGTTAGAAAAATTAATACATATTTCTTCTTTTTTTTGTCACGATTAAGCAGAAGTTATAGTAGCAGCTAGTAGTAATAGTAGTGGTGGTAGTGGTAGTTACCATTATTCTTACCATTGTTACTTTCAATATTACTTGCACCATCATCATTTTAATTATTGCAATTATATCATTATTATCTTATTACCTGTAATTATCATTATTGCATTTTTTTATTTTTTTGTGTGTGTGTGTATGTCTCTCTCTCTCTCTCTCTCTCTCTCTCTCTCTCTCTCTCTCTCTCTCTCTCTCTCTCTCTCTCTCTCTCTCTCTCTCTCTCTCTCTCTCTCTCTCAATCTCTCTCTCTTGATTTATGCATTGGTATCGTTAGGCAATATAATGTTTTGATTTATCCTTTATTTATATTTCA
>BOPN01004087.1:70000-72500 GCA_017312705.2 Penaeus japonicus | reverse complement strand
ATGTAGTGTAGATATTACGTCATTCCCTTCTTCGTGGGGGGGAACCTTAGCTCCTCCCCACATGCCCTTCCCCACCTCCCCACCCCTCCCCTCCCACTAATTCAGTTTGATTTATACCTCTATAGAACAAGTATTATTTTCAACGTATCTATATATATATATATTAAATCCTTAATCAAAGACACATATCATCTCGCCCTGTATATCTATATACAACAGAGACATGAATAGACAGAGTTAAACATACGGCAAAAACGTACACACTTATTCACGCACACATACTTTTAGATGACATTATGACTTATAGAAGCTCTACTGTGACATCTGGAACGTGTGCAATCATTGTTGCATAAACAGGGTAGTTCTATTACGGAACTTGAGACGACTGGGTGTTTATGAAAGATTTTATGCTGTTGTTTTTAACATATATACTAATAGTATTTTTGTTACGCTTGTTGCTTTGTTGTTGTTATTGTTTTAATATTAACACTATTACTCCCATTATTATTGTTTTATTACTACTATTACTCATGCTGCTATAAATGCTATTATTGTAATTATTATGGTTATTATTGATATTATCATTGTTATCATTAGTATTATCATTGTTATTATCATTATCATTATTATCATTATCATATGGCTAGTGCCATCATCATCATTCGTAGTAGTTGCAGTATTCTATTAGCTGTTATTTTTATTATCATTGTTATTATTATCATCGTTATCATTATCCTTATCATAATCATCATTATTGTCATTAGTATATTCATCCCTATTGCTATAATCAGTATACTTTTTATTATCCTCTCTCTATGTATGTGCATTTGTATATATATATATATAGGCAGACAAATAGAAGTATAATCCTACAAATATACGTGTCTATGCACACAAAGACGAGGTTATTTGCTGAGTGCATTAATGGCGAGTGTCCTTTGGCAGCCTTTCTCCCGTGGTGAGTTATGCCATAATCAAACCGTCAAGTTGTATGTAGTGTAGATATTACGTCATTCCCTTCTTCGTGGGGGGGAACCTTAGCTCCTCCCCACATGCCCTTCCCCACCTCCCCACTCCTCCCCTCCCACTAATTCAGTTTGATTTATACCTCTATAGAACAAGTATTATTTTCTACCTACAAGTATTAAGGAAATACCCTCTTACGTATCTCTATATATAAAATCCTTAATCAAAGACACATATCATCTCGTCCTGTATATTTATAAAAAACACAGATGAACAGACAGAGGTATACATACGGCAAAAACGTACACACTTATTCACGCACACATACTTTTAGATGACATTATGACATATAGAAGCTCTACTGTGACATCTGGAACGTGTGCAATCATTGTTGTATAAAAGGGTAGTTCTATTACGTAACTTGAGACGACTGGGTGTCTATGAAAGATCTTATTCTGTTGTTTTTAACATGTTGTATATACTAATAGTATTTCTGTTACGCTTGTTGCTTTGTTGTTGTTATTGTTTTAATATTAACACTATTACTCCTATTATTATTGTTTTATTACTACTATTACTCATGCTGCTATAAATGCTATTATTGTAATTATTATGGTTATTATTGATATTATCATTGTTATTATCATTATCATTATTATCATTATCATATGGCTAGTGCCATCATCATCATTCGTAGTAGTTGCAGTATTCTATTAGCTGTTATTTTTATTATCATTGTTATTATTATCATCGTTATCATTATCCTTATCATAATCATCATTATTGTCATTAGTATATTCATCCCTATTGCTATAATCAGTATACTTTTTATTATCCTCTCTCTATGTATGTGCATTTGTATATATATATATATATATATATATATATATATATATATATATATATATATATATATATATATATATATATATATATATATATGTATGTATATATATATATATATATATATATATATATATATATATATACATATATATATATATATATATATATATATATAGAGAGAGAGAGAGAGAGAGAGAGAGAGAGAGAGAGAGAGAGAGAGAGAGAGAGAGAGAGAGAGAGAGAGAGAGAGAGAGAGAGAGAGAGAGAGAGAGAGAGAGAGAGAGAGAGAGAGAGAGAGAGGGAGGGAGGGAGGGAGAGAGAGAGAATCATATAGAAAGAGAGAGGGAGGGGGTGAGATGCACAGACAGAGAGAATAGAGAGAGAATATTCAAACTGAAGAAAACCCGACAGATAATGAATGGCGGTTAGGAGGAAAGGGAAAGGGAAGAGGAAGAAGAGAGGAAAAGATAAAGAGAGAGGAGAAGGAAGGAAACACTAAGTCACAGCTAGAGGAAACGCAGTCTCGTGTACAAGCCGAGGCTGGTCAGACGAATGATACGGGAGGGGGAAGGGGAATAGGAGGGGGAAGGGGAAGGGGGAGGGGGAGGGGGAGGGGAAGGGGAAGGGGAAGGGGAAGGGGAAGGGGAAGGGGAAGGGGAAGGGGAAGGGGAAGGGGAAGGGGGAGAGG
>BOPN01004087.1:27500-40000 GCA_017312705.2 Penaeus japonicus | reverse complement strand
ATGGATAGATTGATATGTTCGTTAGTAGAGAGATAGATAGATAGATAGACAGGTAAGGAGGTAGATGTAGATGCAATAGGTAGATAGGTATAGGTATAGAGGTAGATTTGTTGGTAGATAGGTATAGATAGGTAGATATAGATTTACATGGGTAGATATGGAGGTGTGTGTGTGTGTGTGTGTGTGTGTGTGTGTGTGTGTGTGTGTGTGTGTGTGTGTGTGTGTGTGTGTGTGTGTGTGTGTGTGTGTGTGTGTGTGTTTGCATGCTTGTCTAGGTACGTATGCTTTTGTTCTTTTATGAATATAGTTAAATCATTATTTCATAACATTTAATTTTTTTTTAATTTTTTTAATTATCATTTTTCCCGTACCAATGTTTATTCCAGAAAATAATTCATAGGTTCTGTATACGCGGTTGTATGTCCAATTGTTTAATTCATTTTCTGAAAAAAATATCCATAAAAATTTGCGAAACAATTTGATATTCCCTACAGCTTATTTTCGAAGAATATGTGGATATCAAAATGAAATGTGATGCATGATTTAATTTTGAAAAATGAAACCGTATCCGGTAAATGGGACAAAAATGTAATCATAAATGTATCCTCGGTTTAACTATTAGCATAACACTTCCTGGCTTGCTTGCAAATGTTATCTTAAAGCGAATTGATAACTTGATAACACGCTGATGATAACCATTTTTATCAGTTCTCATGAATCTACCAGATAGATACTCTCAAGCTTTCCACATTGCAATGCAGTCTATATGCATTAAGGATATAGTAGTTATTTCTGCACCCAAGCCTTTTTTTTATAATGATACCAAGTAGATGCCAAAGTAATGCTGAAATAAAGTTTTCGATGTGTCAAAAAATATGATATTAAAAATATGACGTGATGTTGCACTTATTGACAACTATATCGTATTAAAGACAATAAGATACGGGCGAGATAGTAAGAAAGAGAGAAGAAAGGAGGTAGGCTAAGTTTTCCAAATATGAAAGAATTAGACTTTGATCTTTTCTTTGGATGTTCACTTTGATGGCGTACGTTTTTGAAATCCTACCTCAAATAAGGATCTATACTTAATCAAAGACTTGGAAAATGAATAGATAATACCTCATGAATAAATAAAAAGAAAACACAAATAAAAACCTTAAAGATATACAAAAAATTAACCTCATAAACAAAAAAATAAAAAATAAAAGACATATTTACGAGATGACCCAACTCCCTCCCCACAGATGCTGACCTGACACGTGGAGACGGCATTTATTCCCGCTACCTGCCAGCCATTACCGCTGAATCCGGCCGCTACACACTCTCCGTCACCGCTACAGACAACTCGGGCACCGCTCAAGTTATTACGTCATCAAGACCTCCACCTGCACCCCGGCCACGTGTTTACTCGAGGAACCACGTACCGTATTCGGGACAAATCACGGCAGTTGGGACTCAGTATACAAGAGCAAGGACTTATAATCCAGGTAAGTTTTTTTTGTTTTGTTTTTTTAATCATTATTATTATTATTATTATTATTATTATTGTTATTATTATTATTATTATTATTATTATTATTATTATTATTATTATTATTATTATTATTATTATTATTATTATTATTATTATTATTATTATTATTATTATTATTATTATTATCATTATTATTATTATTGTTATCATTATTATTATTATTATTATTGACGGGTAGGGTGTGCTGGGTAAGGGTCTTTTTTTTAGGGGGGGGGGGGTCATTATTTAGCTTGAGGGGAGAGGGATGTATTCTAACCTGTTTTCTTCTGTATTTTAAAAGATTGTTAGGTTGTGATTTTTCTTTTAGGCAGGGTGGGCATTTGTTTTAAGGAAATGTGTACAGCAGAATGCTTAGTAATATATTTTCACTTAACTTCTGTCCTTTTTTCACAGTGTGTTTTCCATATTGAAATAGATACCATATTTTATCCCTTAAAATGTTACTATGCTTCTAGTCTTTATCTTCACACCAATTTTAGCATCATCATATCACCATCAATCATCAACATTTTCCCCTGCACCTGATAACGCCTCTACGAACTTGTCCTCCACCTTTCCACCTTTCCCCTCTTCCCCCCTCTTTCCCCCCCACTTAACACCCTTTCCCTAACCCCCCCCCCCCGTCCCTTTCTCTAACAAACAAACCATATCTAACGCACTCTCCTCCACCCCCTACCCCCACCCCTCCCTTTCTCTCACAAACAAACCATATCTAACACCCTCTCCCCCTCCCCTCCCCCCTCCAGACTGGCAGAGGTGCTGCGGCTCCGTCGTGCCCTACACCACCGCCCGCGAGACCGGCCACCTCTCCCGCACCGTCACCGTCGGCCTCGTGGACATCGTGGGCGGCGGGAGGAACCTCTCGCACATCCCGCCCTCGCGCGTGTCCGACTTCCGGGCGGAGATCAACCCGGCGTCGCAGCAGATCACCTTCACGTGGACTTCGCCCGGAGAGTGGAGGGATTATGGCACAGGTAAGAGGAGGGTGGGGAAGGGGAGGGGAGGGAGAGGGAAGGGGAGGGGAAGGGAAGGGGAGGGAAAGGGAGGGAAGGGGAAGGGAAGGGGAGGGAAAGGGAGGGAAAGGGAAGGGGAGGGAGAGGGAGGGAGGGAGAGGGAGAGTGGAGGGATTATGGTACAGGTAAGAGGGGGGTGGGGAAGGGGAGGGGAGGGAGAGGGAAGAAAGGGGAAGGGGAGGGAGAGGGTGGGAAGAGGAGAGAGAGGGAGGGAAGGGGAGGGAGAGGGGGGGGGATAATGGCACAGGTAAGAGGGGGGTGGGGAAGGGAAGGGGAGGGAGAGGGAGGGAAAGGGAAGGGGAGGGAGAGGAAGGGAGAGAGGGAGGGAAAGGGAAGGGGAGGGAAAGGGAAGGGGAGGCAGAGGGAGGGAAAGGGGAGGGAGAGAGGGAGGGAAAGGGAAGGGGAAGGAGAAGGGGAGGGAGAGGGAGAGGGAGGGAAGGGGAGGGAGAGTGGAGGGATTATGGCACAGGTAAGAGGGGGGGGAGGGGAGGGAAAGGGAGGGAAGGTAAGGGAGAGACAGGGAAGGAGAGGGAGAGTGGAGGGATAATGGCACAGGTAAGAGGTGGGGGAGGAGAGGGAGAGGCACGGAAGGGGAGGGAGAGGGTGGGAAGAGGAGGGAGAGGGAGGGAGGGGGAAGGAAGGTGAGGGAGAGGGAGGGAAGAGGAGGGAGAGGGAGGTACAGGTAGAGGGGGGGGGGAAGTAGGGGGAGACCGAGGAAAAAACTGTCATATAATTATTATTATTATTATCATCAGTTTTTTTTCTCTCTCTTATTGCTACTACTACTACCATTATTATGAGTTTCATAACTTTTGTTATTATCAGCATTATCAATATTATTACTACAATTGTTATTATCTTTATCATCTTTATTATCATCATTATTGTTATCATTATTATCATTGTTATTGTTATCATTATTATCATTATTATTGTTATCATTAATATAGTTGTCATCATTGACATTCACATAATATAGAGCTAGCTTAAGGTTCTCGACTTATATTATTTTTTCTTTATCTCTGTCGATCGATCAATCTATCTATTGACCCTTCTGTGTGATTATTCATCTCTCTCTCTCTCTCTCTCTCTCTCTCTCTCTCTCTCTCTCTCTTCTTCTTCTTCTTCTTCTTCTTTTTCTTCTTCTTCTTCCCCCCCTCTCTCTCTCTCTCTCTCTCCCTCTCTCTCTCTCTCTCTCTCTCTCTCTCTCACTCTCTCTCTTTCTTTCTTTCTCTTTCTCTCTTTCTCTCTCTCTCCTTCCGTCTGAATTAGAGATAATCAACTAATATATCCGGGATGAAATGAGTTAATATAATTAACAGAGAGAGAGAGAGAGCCTAATTGACCTTCCTCCCGCCTGTTGCAGTCTTGCAGTACGAAGTGGTGTTCTCTCGCAACGCCGCGGCCACGGGCCAGGGCATCGGCGAGTTCGCGCGCGAGTGGCCCGCCCCGGAGCGCGCGGGCGAGGTGTCGCGCCACATCGCGCGCTGGGGCCGCCATGACGGCGTCTACTACGCGGCCATTCGCGGCGAGAACCGCAGGGGCGTGAAGGGCGCCTGGTCCAACACGGCCGAGTTCTTCATGCCGCACCCGCCCACCACCACGGAGATCAACACGCGCGGCTCCACGCAGGGCGGGCCCATGGGCGGCAGCGTGTCGGAGCTGGGCGTGACTACGCCCCAGCCCGGCACGCTTTCCACCCGCGACATACTGGCCATCGTGGGCGCCGGCTGCGGCCTGCTGGTGGTGGTGCTGATCCTGGCCGTGTACTACCTGCTGGTGGCAACGCGGCGGCGGCGGCACCACCAGGAGAAGAAGGCCGTGGAGGTGCTGGAGCCCGTGACCACCACGCCGGGCGGCTGCGACAGCGACAGCGAGACCGACTCCATCAGCAAGCCGCCGCCGCCGCCCGAGGCCCAGGCCGTGGGCGAGCCCGAGGCCAAGGGCAAGCGGCCGCTCAGCCCCATCCAGTCGTGGCCGGCGTCCACGCTGCTGGCGGAGCACGAGCGCCGCCACCCGAGCGACCCTGGGGAGGGCGGCGAGGCGGCCGACTTGGCGCTGCACCGCCCCGACCTGGGCGTGCCCTACATGCCCACCATGCAGCCCGCGCACCCGCACCCCTTCTACTACCACACGCCCAACGGCCACTACATCGAAGACAGCCTTGCCATGGACGGCGGCTCCGTGGCTTCCTCGCAGCCCTCCGACTCGCTCCTCGTCTACAAGGTCGACCCCGCTGCTGCCGACGCCCTCCGCCCGCCGTCCTCCTCCGCCACGCCCACGCCCGCGTCCTGGGACGGCGCCCGGCGGCAGGCGCCCATGAAGGTGCCGCCGCCCACGCCTCCTAAGCCCACGCTGGCCGCCCACCTCACTCTGGGCGGGGTGGCGGCCACGCCCCTCGGCACGGAGAGGAAGCGGCGGAACGTCACGCAGGTGTGAGGCCCTCGGGGGGCGCGGGTGGTCGCTAGCGGCGGCCACGAGTTCGAGGTGGTTTCACGTCCAGGATTCGGACTCGTAGGCAGGCCGCCGCCCGGCACCATGGCACTGCTGTTATGCCAACCCTGCGTGTGTTCACCAAGGACCCGACGCTAGTACGAATGACCACGGGCGCTGGCGGTCACACACCGTGGGACTGCTAGTGCGGGTGGTCTCTCGTACGTGTGCCCACCAATACAGGTAATTACTGTCGTAGATGCCCGAGAGCACAAACGGCCACTGGAGCGCAGTGCTCACGCTCATATTGGTACATTTCACAAACGCGGACAAAACTCACGCTGGCTTGTCTCGAACATTCTTGCTGCTAAGAGTCAGCGTATGAGTGACACTGAACGAGGCGAAGTGAGGACGTGAGGTGTGAGACATGACGACACGAAGGCGTCTAAGACTTTGTCCCGAAGAACCTCTTTCGGGTTCAGGATTCGCGTGTTCCTCTCCGGCAAGAGGAGAGAGGGAGGGCTCGCTACCCAGAGGCTCCGGACCCAGACCCGAGTCTTATACGCCGTGCTCAATACTATGAAAGAGGAAGAATGGAAAATAAGTTGATAAACCTCATTAAGGATGGAAATCTCCGAGTAACGAGGGAAAGAAAGAAAAGTTCAAGTGGCTTGAGTTAGAGCAAAGAATGAGATTTTTTTTAGAGAGAAAATGAGATCTTTGTGTTCATCGGGTGGGTTATCAGGTCACCTCCCCAGCAGCCTAAGTTTTCATATCAGTAGAGTAGTAAGCACAAAATAAGCACCGGGTCACTAAAAATTCTTACAGTTCAGCTAAGTGTCATTGTAAATTTCAATTCGTATGTTTTGTTGTTGTTTGGACTCTTTGTTCAATTGTATAGGTTAAAATGAAACATTGTTGTGTCTTATATTTGCTCTAGAAAACATTTTAATTGTTATGTCTTTTGCTGGTCACAAATATCAGACATTTCAAACACACAAACACACACACACACACACACACACACACACACACACACACACACACACACACACACACACACACACACACACACACACACACACACACACACACACACACACACACACACACACACACACACACACACACACTTATACACACACACGATTAAGGCCGTAAGGTTAATGCTGGGAGTCCCAGACGTCAAAGGTTTCCAGGCAGTGTTTGTACAAGACATGACGAGTAAAGTCTCGAAGAGAGGTTTACGATGTTGCAAGAAATGTTGAGGTATCTGATACTGCATTTTTTATTACTAGCAAGTAATGTTAGATGTGAAGTGTCTGTATGAATGTATTAGCTTATTCATGTTGGCAATGATGGTCGCATGTAACCATCATATTCATAAACTAATTTAAATCATTTTTTGTACTCTCATTACAGCAAGATGTACAATTGTCGTCCAACAGTCGAAGTCTCTGCACATAATTACTCAATAATGTGTCTATAACTGCACCATTTTTGTAAATGATGTACATAGGAGGTTTTTGTGCCAAATGTCGCGTAGGCCATGTCTATTTTTGTACTTGTGATACAAAGGCACGTGAAGCAGACGGACAGAGCTGCTTCTGAAGCAAGAAGAAAGAGAGGAAGAGAGATAGAGAGGAGAAAAAAAAAAAAAAAAAAAAAAAAGGATGGGTATAGTCCCAAAACGCAAAATATCCCTCTTTCCTTCTTCTTTTTCTCCTTCTTCATCGATGTCTCACTCATGGCCAAGAGGATTTGATCTGTTAGAGTTGTTATGAACTCTAAATGATGTTTTTTTTTCTGTCTTTTTTTGTCTTTTTTCTACGACTTATCATATGGAAGTTTGTGTGCATGCGTTTGGCTTGTGTTTGTATTTGTGTGTGTGTGTGTGTGTGTGTGTGTGTGTGTGTGTGTGTGTGTGTGTGTGTGTGTGTGTGTGTGTGTGTGTGGGTGTAAAATAATGTGCATCGGTATTTACATATGTATAATACATACATATATATAAATAAATGTACGCGTGCGTGTGTTTGATTTTCAAACAAGCTTTTTAGATGTCGTCAACAACCGTGAACCGTCGACGTGTCAATCGCGATTGAAGGAGTAACTCTTTTAAGACTAACACTAAGACGATCCCGTTCTCGGGCGCACGCGATCTCCCCCTCGGACTTGCTCCAAACAAACAAACAAACAAAAAAAAAGCCACCGCTTTGGAATGCCTTCGTATTGGCGGTGTGCATGTTAAAACTTTTTTTTTGGTTGGATCTTATTTACACTTTTGATTACCAGTCCTTACTATGGCATAATTTATAGTGTTGTTGGTGTTTTTTATTTCCATCGAGTGTTATAATCGTAATTATAAAGTGTTTGCTGTGCTGTTGCGAGGACGTGGCACCCTTTTTGGCGGGATTTTTGAATGTCAAAAATGTGTTCGAAAATAGAGATGATAGAGAGAGATAAGAGCGAAAGAGAGAGAGAGAAAGAGAGAGAGAGAGAGAGAAATAGAAAGAGAGAGAGAGAGAGAGAGGGAGAAGAGAGAATATACAATATCTATATAGAAGAGTGAGTGAATAAGAGAGGGTGCGAGTGAATGAGTGAATGGATGAATAAGAGATAGAGGGTAAGTGAGAGCAAGAGAGAGAGAGAGAGAGAGAGAGAGAGATAAGAGCGAGAGAGAGAGAGAGAGAGAGAGAGAGAGATGTGAATCCGATAAGAGATTAAAGCAAATTATTTGGCAATGTTGATAATGTAAGGAAAAAAAAGATGTCTAGAATATCAAGTTTGTAAACTCTATCCTGTTGGTTTATCCTGATAATTTAGTCTTGTTAGTCTTGTTACTTTCCACTGAATTTCTCCGCTTATTTTCATCATTTCTTTCTTCTTATTCTAATTATTTCTTTCAATTTATTCTTCCCTTCTTTTTTCCTTCCTTTTTTTCTTGTTTTCCTTTTCCTCTTTCTTTTTCTTTTTCTTTTTCTTTTTCTGATTCTTTGTTTTTTTTCTAATACTTTTTCTTTTTCTTTTCCTTTTCTCCTTTTACTTCTTCATCTTCATTTTTTTTTTTTTATTCTGCCTCTTTTGTCTCTGTTTTTCTTTTTTTTTCCTTTTTCTTTACTTCGTGCCGTCTAGAGTCCCAATTTCAGAAGAAAAAGAAAAGAAAAAATAATCGGATTATACTGTTAATCCATAAGTCTTGTTTGTGTGTCTCTGTGTATGTTTGTTTGGGTGCCTGATGTAAATATCTCCTTTTTTTCAGTGGCCAAAGAAGGTCAGAAGATATATATAGATATAAAAAAAAGGAAAATAACCGCATTACATTGTAGATGATGAGGAGTGACCTTGTTTTAATCACTGATTTTTTTTTTTTTTTTTCTTATTTTTTTCCTTTTCTCTCCAACTTTTTTTTTAACGCATATCAAACCCGCTTAGCACTTTTGTCATGCCGTACGATAATCAATACTGTGTAAGTTTGCACATTTATGTTATAGTATTTAAGACAAACAAAACATAAAAAAAACAAAAAAAAACAATAGGAGATGGAGAAGAGAAGTGGAAAAATAATGTTTTTCTTTTTTTTTTAATCTTTTTTTTGGCTGATTTACCAAAGTGTGGTTTCTAGGACCAATTTTTTCCCCATAAGGTCAAAGGTCATTGCCACGAGTTCCGTTGACCGAGCTAACAGTGTGTAGATGAAGGTATGAATGAGAATGAATAAACTCACACTGCAAGATATGCAATCAAACGTATCGATATTGCAGATGTTATAATGACCAAATTTTCAATGACGTATATTCAGTTGTGAAATTATTCAATTGCATTCATAACTCTTTCTGCAATAAGTGTCACCATGAACTCTGTCTGACCTGACCATTCTTTAGGCCCGCACCTGGCATGTTATGACGTCATCACTCTGGCTTCATTCTTGTCCCACCAGAAAGAGCGTAAATAATGTTGTTGTTTTCTTCAATGAAATACAGTAATAACAAAAAGAATGTGAACGCTTTGATCTTTTATAATGAATTATAGTATTTCTTTTTGTGGAGGCAATAAAAAAGCAACTAATTTAAAACAAAGAAAGCCAGCATTTTGACTATTGGCTTCCCTGCTGTTTATAAAATGTTTAATGAGGTTTACTTTTTTCTAATTAGGAAAAGTTTAGATATAAAAAAAAACTAACAAAATCCCCGCCTCCTGCTAGAGCTTTAGAGCAAGTTAGAAAAAAATAAAAATAAAAACTAAGACTATGATCTTAAAAGGATGAAAAAAAGTGCTAGAAAATCTGAAGAAAAAGCAAGAAAGAAAAAAAAGAAAAAGGTGTCGAAGACGAAAGAAAGAAAAAGAAAAAAAAAAAAAACTATAGATCGATCAGAGGAGAGACAATGCATAATGATTACATGCTAATGGTAACCTCATAGGGTGGTGTGGTGACGTGCCAGAGAATAAAAGATGAGAGGCCGATGTGGATAACCCCGTCCATGTATCTGTACGTTAATAACTGTTTTAAAGTCTAAGCAAAAGAATACATAATTGTTAGACCAAGTCGTAATGGATTCTGTTTTTGTACTCGATGGGCCGTGTAGCATCTACGTCACATCGCGAGTAGTGTCATATATATATATATATATATATATATATATATATATATATATATATATATATATATATATATATATATATATAATATATAATATATAATATATAAAACAAAAAGCCCTTATATTTGCCATGTGTGCGCGTGTGTGTCACTTGCTTTGCATTTTCTGCTGGCTATATAAAAGAAAGAAACAAAAAACAAAAAAAAGATATTCGTTTACGCTGTCTTCTGCGGAGGAGAAAATCTCACTCAAGACATTCCACAGAGGCATGGAAAGATGCACTCGATGTGAGCGAGAAGGAAAGAAAGAAAGAGACAGACAGACAGACAGACCGAGAGAGAGAGAGAAAGATAAGAAAAAAAAGAAAAGAGAAAGACGGAAACTCCCAAATAAGAAGAAAACATCAGGAAGACAAGTTTACGAAAGAGAGAGAGCATCCAGCAGCTTGCTTAACCACGTGTGTGAGAGGGCGTGCACCGTAACTTCAATACTATTACTACTACTACTTCGCGACGGCGGCAGGTGACACCCACGGACTCTGATGATGATGTTTACTAGACCGTGTGGCTAGACAGTCTGGCATTCCTGATCTCCACTTTGTCTTTACATTTAATGTTGAAATGATATGCAAAAGATTTTTCTTTTTTTCTTTTTCTTTTCTTAGGAAGAGCTTGCTTCATATCAGGTGCACATTTATTATCATTTTTTTGTTCTTTTAGTCCGAGAATATTAGATGAAATCTTTCAAAAACTGAAGGTGTAGATTAATTAAATAGGAATTATGAAATGTTGGACGTTAACGGTGAAGATAAATACTGTAGTTTGAGTCTGTATCATCTGAAGCAAAATAGAGTAAATTCATTTTATATCAATTTGATTATTGTGCTTGGCTCAGTGGACATCTGGAATGATAAACATAATAAAAAGAATAATCATAATAATAATATCGTTGTGTGATGGTTGCTGTAAACTGTTTGTTAAAAAGCCACTGTGATTTATGTAGTTTTATCAGTACTCGGTAGATATTTATATGAAACATTATTGTCACAATTTTTCTCCTTTTTTAATTTATCTAGTCGTGGGATTACTACATCATTTTCCCTGTGTACAGATCTCTCAATAAAAGACTTATTGGATATTGTTTTATCATTTCACCCTTTCTCATACCGTCGCGATAAGCACGCGAGTTGATATTCATGGAGATTCATTGTGAATAAAGATCATTGCTTGTGTCCGATTCATTCCTCTATATCGATAGATATTTGAATCATCAATATCTATTTGAATTAATGCAGCGAGCAAGCTGAAACTAAAAAGGTAATATAAAAACTACATATAACGACACGAACACGTTTTACAATTGTCGTATGGTAATTATATTAGCGATAGCAGCAACAACAGAAGTAAAGATAATAGTATTGATGATATTGCTTTTATAATTGCTAATACTATCCTCATAACGGTAATAATGATAGTTGTTATGATATTCACAATAACGCAATAACGATACTGGTAATTATAAGAATAGCAGTAATATATTCATTACTGTTAGCAATACTGGAATTAGTAATAGTGATGATAATGCAATGAATAGCAATATTGTTACACTGTTACTACTACTATTACTGATCCTACTACTGCAACTACTTTTTTATTAATGACAACAATGATAATGGTAATAACAATAACAAAACTTTTTATATTGATAATGTTAATAATGTAATAGCACTGACAATAATGAAAATAGTGGTGATAATGTTAAAGATTATATGATTATGATAAAGATTATATGATTATAATAAAAACATTAATGATAACAACAATAATAATAATAATAGAAATGATAATTTCAACAATTACAGAAAGGATAACAGTAATGATGAGAATAAGAATAAGAATGATACGAAGAATTTTAAAAAATGGCAATTACAATAATAAAACAATGATAATAAAAGTAATAGCAATGATTATGATAATAAGAAAAAATGTTCACTAACAATAATGGTTATACTAATGATAATGATGATTATAATGATATATGTGATAATATGATATCAGTGATAATAATGATAACAATAACAATTAATACAATGATGATGACAATTGCAATGAGAATAATGATTGTAATGCTAATGATATTGATAACAATGACAATAACGAAAAAAATATGATAACAATACTGATGATAATAATAATCACATTGATGATAATAATAACAATAATATTAATGATAATGATAATAACAACAATAATCGTAGTAATGATAGCAATAATGATAACTATGTTAGCAATAATGAACATACAATATTAACAATTGATAGTGTTAGTCTTGATGATGATAGTGATAATGATAATGATAAGAATCATAAAATTAGTAATAGCTGAACTTTCGTAACGATAACACTGATAACAATAAACATCATCATAATCACAATAAATATAATGAAGATGGTAATGAATGAAATTATGATAACCATGATATTGATAATGATGTTGATAATACGAATAAGAATAAGAACAAAAATAGATAGCATAAAGAGAATAAAAAAATATAATGAATACGGTAATATCGTTTATGATAAAAATATCAATAACAGTAATAAAATATCCTAAATAAAGATGATGACAATATCGATGATAACAACAATAATTATGATAAGGATGATAATAGTGATAACAGTAATGATTATGATAATCATAACAATGATAACAAATATGATAATGATAATAACTTTAACAATGATGATGATAATAGTAATACTAATAATAGCGATTATAATGATGATAGTGATAATCATGATAACAATGATAACAAATATAATAACACGAAGTATAATTATTATGGTTATAATCATTATCATAATAATCATTATAACTGTTATTATTATTCTTTTAACTATCATCATTACTACTGCTACTATTA